>PVJI01005040.1:0-101152 GCA_004026765.1 Micronycteris hirsuta | reverse complement strand
CTTTATGTCTCTCTAGCAAGCAGAGAAAAGGTGATGTAAGGGGACTGGCTACTTTTTTTTCCCTGATGAAGTGTATGGGACTGCTGTCAAGTTGCTTGTCTCATACAAAACAATCCTTTTGTTTTGTTTTGATTTCTTGGTACACTGGATTCGATTTGTTGGTATGTGTCCTTTGCCCCAGCCATGGTAGGATGGGACACAATCTTTTGTTTTTAAGCTACCACTGGTGTTACTTAAGGTTTGATGTCTGTGTGATCTTTTAAACTATTAATGTAGGATACTGTACTTAAATTTTAGGTTACTACAAGGGATTTTACTTTCGAATTCTCTATTTCTATTCAGAAGATGATCAACTGATATTAGAATGCAGTATGTCTCAACACGGCCCCTGGACCGCAGAATCAGCCATCACCCGGGAACTTGATAGAAGTGCAAGTTCAGTGGTCCCACCTCAAACCCTAAAAGTTAGAAACAGGACTGGGGCCCAAATTGTCTGAACAAACTCTCCAGGTGATTCACGTCTGAGAACTGCCGCTGTAGAGGGATTATTAGGCTGACCATTCCCGGGACACTGCCAGGACGAGAACAATGGTGAACACTGCACACTTGGGATTACAGTGCTCTGATCCCTCTTAGAACTACATCAGCGTATTTATGGAAGCACACTTTATATTCCAGATTTTGCTTTTGAAAGCAGAAATAAGAAATCGGCCTCTGGACAGAAATATTAGAAAAAGTAGAGACAGCCCTGGCTGGTGTGGCTTAATGGACCGAGCACCAGCTGACCTGTGACTCAGTATTGCCAGTTCAATTCCCAGTCAGGGCACATGCTTGGGTTGTGAGCCAGGTCCCCATAGGGGGCGTATGAGGCAACCACACACTGATGTTTCTCTCCCTCCTCTCTAAAAATAAATAAATCTTAAAAAAAAAGAGAGACAAATGAAGACAATGTATGTATTACATATATAGACCGATGGTAAAATCAATGAGAAAAAAGTCTTTCCTGTGATCTGAAATGTTTATTTTGTCCAATGAACTGATATGCTTTTCTATAGTAATGATGTTTCTAATAATCCATTTTTCCATTTCTTCCTTTTGAGCTCATAGTAAATGGCTTTAAAAAAATTAAAACCAGAAAACCAAGCTATGTAGTGTCTAATCCTAAATATTGGTGTAATACTAAGAGTCAGCTCCCTTCCCCTCTGGTCTTCCTTACTAATGGTTACCGTAAAGTAAGCAAGACAGAGGTGCAGTCTAGCATGAAGTGAGAATGGGACGGGCAGGAGTCTTAACTCCAGACAAAAGAAAAGATGAAATTGTAAAACTCTTATGCAGAAGATCATTATGTAAGTAGGCGAGTCTGATGAGAAGGCTGCTAAACCACCCAGATGACCAAAGGAAGTTCTCTGAAATCTACCTCATATCTTTTCCCCTTACTGGTCCCAGAAATTAAAAAAAAAAAAAAAAAAAAATTAGGTATTTATGGTAATTGTGTAAATTATTCCAAAAATTTTGCTTTAATATAGTCTAAGAAAAAACAATATTCAATTTTTTAACGCTACAAGATTGTTTAGAATGACTAGTTATCAACATTCATCTAATAATCCTAGTAAAACTACATGATGTTCCAAAGTAAATTAGAACTGTAAAGTCACAATTAATGTAATTTCTTCAAAGCAATAACATACTTGCAGTTGTTCAGCATGTATTCACTAGGCTTCAAGAACTATTCAAAGCACTTTACAGAAATATCATTTATCAGAAGAAATTTTGCTCAAATAGTTAAGTAATTTGAACAAGCAGTATCACACAATTATGAAGTGGTGAGGCTGAGATTTACATTTAAAGCTGACTGAGTCCAAAGCTTTCCACCATGTCGAGTGTTGATAAAAATCAGCACCCTGTTGATTTTGCAAAGGTACTCTATGGACCTCACAGAAGTTTGGTTCAACTGTTTGCTAAACTGCTCTTAAAACTTACAAAAAGACGACACTTAAGACACATGCACAATTAAAACACTGGAGAGCACTAATGGTGTACTCATACTGCCACGTGTTCTCATTTTTGCGTGGAGCTTTTCCCGCCCTGTACTTGTTTTTGATTTTCTTTAGGCCAGAACATATTCACTCACGTAAACTATGTACTAGAGCACAGGTTTAGTCCATTTATTATAAAAGCAAGTGCAGAGACGGTGAGTCTGCTCAGCAAGACGCTGGCCCTAAAAACCACTGTAACAAGTGAGGGAGTCACGCTGTCTTATAGAGGCCTATTCTGGGCACTTTCTTTCAGTGTGGGATGTCATCTATGGGTAATGCAAATACACATGTTATCTGTATTATACATTGGTATTCCACACTTTTTCACTGGAGGAGAAAATTTGTTGCTAATACCACAGCACTATCAATGTTGCCTATCTTGGGAATTAAGCTCTAATCAATTAAAAAATGTTTTTGAAGAGTGCAAAAGAAGTTCTTTTGTATGTAGGTATGTGAAAATCTTTTACAAACTTATGGTGGTCTACTGAGCATAGTCAGAATTTGTACCAGGGAACCAAATAGCTGCTTGGGCAATAAGGCATTCATCTTTAAGTCCCATTATAGCATAAGTGGTTTAAGTAATATTAAGCCCTAACTGGATGTGGGATTTGACAAAAAACATGGAAGAAAAAAAAAAATCAAGGAACACATTTCTCAATAATAATCAAGCATTTTAAGCCTAAAATATAGCCTCATAGGTAACTTCTGTCATTTCTTGCAAACCATCAACTGACTGATAGCGTGGAAAAGTCCTGGATTAAGAGCTGGCATTAAAAGATAACCACTATGACCACCACTCAATTGGGTTGAGATCTTGACTCTGCACAAGGCTTGGAATATTGTATCTGTTAATAATCTATACATCTTAGCTTTCTCACATACAAAATGGAGATAGACTTTATTTACCCAGTCTGTTGTAAGGGTGGGGTATCCTACTGAAACGGATTTGTACGAAAACTAACCTATAAGAAAAATTGAGGAAGGGGAGAGAAAGTAAATCTTTCTTTTCCACTACCACTCTCTCAGACCTATAAGGACAAAGTAAGACCCTACTTGCTGTTTATCATTCAGGGCAGAATCCACTGATAATGTTCATTTCTTCAAACTTCACCCCCTTCTTTCTCTTCAGCCTTTTAAAATAAAAATCTAGTAAATTTTTGTGATCTAGATGTTTACTGGAATTTAACCAGTGAAAAGCTGGGGTGCTTAGCTCCAAAAAACTTATGTCTAAACTTCAGAAAACTTGTACTAAAATTACTAGAGTTCTTTGTTACCTTACTATAGAATCTTAAATTTCTCCTCTGTTTTACTTTGAATTTATTACTTTGCAATGTGGTCATTTTGTAGGTATAGAACAACAGTGTGACACTCTCTATACCACTTGCCTAAGAGAAAGAGCATTCTGTTTACATAACACCTAACTCAAGAGAACCTTTCCAAAACGAAAGTGAAGAAAAGTACTCAGCAGCCCTTCTGTGTACATTGCCTCTGCTGAACGTGCACACTCAAGACACACAGAGGCTGCACAGAGCATAAAACATGGGACGGCACAGCAGAGGTTGCTTATCAGCCAGCTTTCATCTTTGCAACCAAAGATTTTCATTAGCAAGATACGACTAAATAGACGGTTAATAACTGTTCATGGAGTTTGCTCTATATCCTGCTTAAAATAACAAAGTGAAAACAACCTCCAAGGCTATTATGTCGCATGGGAAATCCAGTAGTAGTTTGAGGAGAATCTGGCACCCTGGGCATATTCTCCTTACAGCAGACTCAGTGAGTGTTGACACTGGGAGTCGCAACTGTTTCAGATTAGCCAGGAACAAGTAAATGGTAATACATCTTTGAGAGAGAAAAAAGTAGCCTAATGGATTAATGAATATCTACTTTACTTTTTACATGACTATGCTCCTAGATAGTTCTATAGCTGCTTTTCATTTGGCTTTGAAGTATTTGCATATGAAATGTTCTTTTATGGAGGACAAACAACAATAGTACAATCAATCATTCTGAGTATGCACAGGGAATGTACTAGGAAGTAGAAAGAAGAGAATTCAATTCTTGTATTAATTTAAACACAGGCTTACTATGTATCTTCTACCAAAGCTCCCAACTGAAAGCATCTCGTCTCTTAGCTACACGTTTGTAGATAGGGGTTGAACAAATCTAGGCTGGAAAATAATCTAATATTTTACATTGCAATGGAATATTACCTTTAGATGTATTCTCAAGCCTATGTTTGCAGCTAAGCAGCAGAACAGGTTTAACTTAGAAACCACCACGTTTATGTAAACAAAATCTTGTGCTACAAAGCTACTACCTTGAAACTCACCGTTACCATTATTTTTTTAACCAATAATCAAAAAAACTAGTTCTCAGATTCTGCATACAGACAGCTTTATGTAAAATATATAAACATTTGTCCAAATTGGTACACAGATTGCATAAATATGGCGATTAAGACTGCATTTACAGATGTGCATGTACAATGTTATGCAAATTATCACAATATTACAATTTCAAAAATTATGCAAACTGGAATCAAATTAAAGCAATTAGTGAAAAAATACCCATGCAGAATTTAAATATCTCAGAACAAAATTTAATGTCTCAGTAAAAGTTCACACATTTAAAATAGTTTTATTCATTTTATTTGTATATGTCAAAATACATTTTTATCTCCAAAATAGTGGGTTTTGCAACTAGTTTCATGCAGAAACAAGGTCTGCTCAATACTACCAATAAAATCAATATAGCACAGTAGCTGTTCAGTTTTAGATACAAAGAATAAATAACCTAAATACAAAACACTAAAATATTAGAAACATGTATTTAATCATTCTTCACAGGCATCCAAACTTCACAAGTATAATCCTCAGCATGCCCAACTGTTGTGCAACCAGAACATGTTGCAGTCACTCAAACTGACCAATTATTGTATATTTTATGTCCACATAAGACCATGGAAATTCTCTATATTCAGACCCACCATTCATACAGTTCAAATATAACCAAACATAAAATCCCCACAACTATCCTTGTACCTTTAAAAATCAAGAATCCTGAGCTTGGTAGTAAGAGCATAACCTTATATCTTCATAAAACCAATCGAGAGAGAGAGAGAGCACTTAAATCCTGCTTACCAAAACACCTTTTCCCAACCCCAAAGTAATCTAAAATAGGCAGTAGAACACAATGACCTTTTAAAATGAAGGGGTACAAATTCACATTTAATATAGTATACAATACAATCAATAATACAATCAGCTACTATAAGCTTTACAATGTACAATTTATTCAGATGGCTGAACTGTTCAGTGGTTAAAGAGACAGTTATGTGACAGAAAGATGTAATAATTTTTGCATGGTTTAATGAAAATATAAAAGCTATTTGTCCAAATAAAAGCCATCTCCACTATGTACTTGGTTTTACTTTTTTTTTTTTTTTAAAAAGGCCACTGAAATGTATAAAATGGTCTGAACATGATGGTGGTATCAAAGTCAATGCCTCTTCACATGGCAATAACAGTGCATTTAACAGGGACTCACTGGTAAGTCTGCAGATGAATTCATAGCATCACGCTGGCTAGCACAACAGTTTTAGACAGCACTCAGATAAATATCAGTATGTGAAATGTGAAGTAATTCTCTTAATACAACTTTAATTATGGTTGAATACTATCAAATAAAAACTGAGAATAAAAGTAAAAGCATTTTACAGTAGGAAACTTTTGTAAAGACAGGGCTCCATATAATGTGTTACTTTTAAAGTCTTTATATCACATTGTTAACAAATTTTCTTTTTAACACTATTATGGAGTAGCCTACTTTGCATTAACAGACATTTGAAATAACAAAATATCAAGCATGCCATGTGGTGGTCTAAAAATCAAAACAATACACTTATTTATATATACAGCATCACTCAGTACCTGCTAAAATGAATGTGAAGATTATAGAATCTAACATCTTTTACTACAATAGTAAAAAACAAACAAAAACAAAAAAGTGACCAATGACGGCAGAAAATAGGACTTAAAAGAATCTAATCTCAACAGACTTTAAAGCATTCATATAAGAAATAAATGCATATTGCACAAACAGTGAAAGCAAATGTTCCACCAAGCAACTCAGTTCCAGGTCGGAGACAACACCGCGTTAGCCTAGTACATGACAACAACCTCAGAAGAGCAGTGTTCTTTTCTGTCAATGAAAAAGCTGCAAAAACATAGAAGAGTCTGCCACATGAAGAGTTAAAAGGAAAAACATACAAACCCAAACTTAGATGTAAAGCAAAAAAAAATTTAAATATCGAAAAACTGGAAACCGTGGCACATCAAAAAATGTTGAATAACTGTCTTCTGTGTGAGCTGAAAGTTTTTGTTGACACAAAAGTATTTATGTACAACTAAGGCTTACTGGTTAAATATCTGAGGCAAATCTGGCCTTGAACACTTTCCTTATATGCTGGAGCTGTAAACAAGTTTTCTCAGTCTTTAAAAAAAATCTTCTCAGCAGCTGCATTAACATGAAACAATGGTCTTGATGCGAGGGGAAAACCCCCCAGAAAATTAACAAAACAAAACTCCAAGATAAGAGGGCATTTGGCAGGATATCCAAAAATGACAGTCTCCAAGGACTCTTCCCAGACTTCCAGTGACTGTCAATTATGGTCCACTGGCTTACTAATATGTGCAATTCCATTATTTGCTGCTTTTTAACAAATTTTATTTGGAAAGTTTGCTTATAACTCTGATCAAGGCCCCATTTTCATCCTTTAGCCTCTGGTTGTCTGCTTTAAGATCTGGCAACATCTACGAGGGGAAAAAATAAAGAAAAAGTTTTGCTTCAATAAAAAGATAAAATACTACTCTTAATAAATGTTGTATTTTCATCACAAGGCATATGAACAAGCTTTGTCAGCTATATATTTTTCTAGTTGCTAAAATGTATATCAGAAAGAAAAAAAGAAAAAACCAACCCCCAATTTGTAAAACTATAAATGATGGAATGAAAGGCTTACTCTCCCAAAGTTATCAATTGAAATGTAGTAAACCCCTTTATGTTATGACTCACAAGCACACCATATTAGAGCAGCCAAGAAAATGAAGCCTGTTTCTGTTAGGATAAAAGGGAGCTTCAAGGGAGCTGCTCCTTTAAGAGTTCCTGTCAGTACCTAAGGCTTTTACTTCATTTACTTCAGACTCAAACAATAATACTTACATATTTCACCAGAAACCTATATTAGTTGGGAAAATTTTGAGGGAGTTAGACTAGTTTTAAACTATTAAAATTCTTTAAAGGATTAACCTATGGTACTCAGTTTAAGTGACTAATACAACGTCTGATCCCAAAATAGGTGCTCATTAAGTGGTAACAAAGCAATTATTACTATTATGAGAACAGAATAAAATAATTTATAAGCCAAAGTACTCAGCTTGTATTTATAAAAATATCAAGCATGGAAAAAATAACCAGTTATTTGGAGCAAACAGAAAAATGCACCCTCACATCCTCAAAATAAAAAAAATCAATCTTCTGTTTTACAAACCGAAGAAGGGGGTGAAAATGTTCCTTTACCTGAATTTTCTACTAAGAATCATTTAAATTACATGCGCTCTGCCAGATTTACTAGGAAATGAAACAGCTTATATTTTGGACATTAAACTATACTTTCCAAGACACTTAGAAAATATAAGGAAAACCTAATTGTAGAAGTTTTACTTTATGTGGACCCAATCGATTCTTACCTCAAAATGTATGGATATAAAATATATAGTAATGTGAAGTTTATGTATTAAGATACCTCTGTAATAGAGAACTAGGAGAATAATTAAAGATGGCTCTGAAAGCGACATTTTGAAAAACAGATAATGCATGCTTAATTTTCAGCTTCAACATTACTGTGTGTAAAATACATGTTCCACTGTCTAATTAAGAATTTTAAATACAATAGCTATATTTTAAACCCTAAAGTATTTGTAGAGCCAAAATGTGCACAAGCTTAAAGCAAAGTGCAGACAATTCTTTTATTTAAATTACAAAGTAATTCCCTGTTTATTGTAGTTTATCAGTTTAATATACAATTAGTGACACTTTCTAACATTCTGAGAAGCCATGCATAATTAAAGTTATATGATAAGCTCCAGACAAAATGGCATTAATTTGTGAAAATGAACTCAAGGCACGCTTACTAACACAAAAACACCTGCCTGGCTCTACCCAGAAGCAATGATGAAACTAGAACTTATGGGTTCACAGACTGCAGCTTCCTACAGAACCCTGAGCGCTTGGCTATCACTCTTGTCAAGGCCCTATTCTCAGTCAGCAGCCGTTCATTTAACTCTCTCAGAGTTTGAATTTGCTTTATTTGATGCAGGTTCTGCAGGAATCAGAACGTAAAGAAATAAAAAAATAAGAAAATGGAAAATGGTACAATACAAATATAAAGATTCACAGACAAAGAATATAAGAAACACTTAATTCTTAAAAAAAAATTCCATGAGATTTACAAAGACAGACAGGGTAGCTTAAAATTCCATATAAACCAAAATACATAAGCAAACAAAATCCAATAAATCTGTCTCCAAAGACATTCAATAATAATGTTCCACTAAGTAACCAAATAATTTAATAATAAAACACTTAAGTCTTGAAATTCTAATTCTTGGGCACGACATCCTTTGCATTATTTCCTTAATTCATAATATGATAGAGATATTTTATGCAAGACAATGTGATAAGAGTTAATAAATTAACTATGCTATTTTTCTTTTTCTGCAAAGACTGTTCCAATAATCAAAACAAATAATTATTTCCACAGGTAATGCAGAGCTTGATAAAATACAGATTTATTTTCAAAGATGAATATTTTTATAGTGAAACCCCTCCACCATTTTCTCTCCAAGAAACAGAGCATGTGAATGTGAATAAATAATAAATCCTGAATTGTAGTGACTATTGTCTAATTTGTTCTATATCTGAACATCAAACGTGCCATAAAAATTGATTAATAAAAAGATATGCGTTTTAAATATTGGATTCTCCTAGGGCACCTAAAACCTGGATTTAGAAAGAAAGAGAAGCACAGATATAGAGAAATCATAAATTGCATAAAGAACTTTGAGAACAATTACTGTACACATAGCATCTATAACAGTACTGTAAAATTTGAGATCATAAACAGCACCATCTCTCGTTAAGTAGCATGGTTTACTTACTTTGAGCTCTTCTTCCATTTCAGATATTCTTCTTTCTAGAGCTCTTCGCTCCTACATCAATTTAAGGGACCAATATTAATTATGTAATTATTATATTCTTACATCCTCTTCTAAATTGTGAAATAGTGCCACTTTAGAATCAAAAATCACATCAGGAGCAGTGTAGAAAAATATGTGATGCCAGTGATGTGTAAAGAGCTTCCCAAAATTTGAGAGAAATAAATATAAAGGTCATTGTTTCCATTACTTTCTATAAGCTCTTTCTTTAAAGCTTTGTCTTTCTGGTATGATGCTATATAACATGTTCAAATTACTTTTTTTTTTTTTAGTTCACGTTAAACTCGGAGGTAGAATAAACCAGTTATGAAGATTGAGGACTGTATAGAAAAGGAAAAAAACACCTCATACAAAGATGCAATTAATTCTACAGTGACAGAAGCAGAAAAGCAAGAAGCAAACATGCCTAAAATATTTGTACTTTAAAATTTCAAAAGGATCTAAGAGAAGTTTGTCTCTTCCACCAAAATTATTTACTAGCTATTATTTACCCAACTGACTTCATAGCTTTGTATTTAGGTTGATACTGTGTAGCGTTAATGCAGTGAATATAATGAAGAAGCAACTGCAGCATTTATATTAAACTACCTTGTTTCAAAGAGTGACAGGCAAATGCAACATACATTATTGCAGTGTACTGTTTTTCTAGGGTGTTATGCAAAAAGCAAGCAGCAGTAATTAATGTGCTATAAAACTTTGGTTAGGTCATACCGCCCAGAAGATACTGACTCCTGCCGGTCACCTTTCAGATACAAACCATTTAAATTTAGTTGAATCACACTGAAATTATTTCCAAGACATTCTTTGCCAGATTAATAATGTTCTTATTTAGTGAAGCAGTACATTTACTGTGTTAATGTTTTTAAGGTTATGTAATTTTAAAAAACAGATGGAATCCTACTAATAGTCTTTTAAGTACCACGTTATTCTATTATCAGCATGTTTAAGCATTATTACATAGACAAAAATGTTTCTATAAACAGACTTCTCTTGTAGTTAACAATATACCATGAGAAATTCATAAAAACCATTGCACTTCTCAAAATACTAGGACATACAGTATCATATTTAATCCTTGTAACTTTATGAAATATCAGAAATAGCATATTTCCTCCAACTGACAAGTAAATGCCCCATCATCCTCAATTTTACTAGGTGACTTCAGGGTTTTAACTACTTAGTGGTAAAGACAAGAACACCATATCAAATTGCCTTGTTGACAAATTGACAACTGTAAAGTTATAGGCAATTTCTTATGTCAGACAAATAAACTTGTTAACATTAAAAAATATGGCTAACAGTAAGCACACATAACATGCTTAGCCCAGAACCTGCCTAGTACATAAGAGAGTGCTGAATAAATGTTAGCAGTTATTTTTTTTATAGTCAATTAATATTTGACAAAGAAAGCAAAAAAATACAATGAGGTAAAGATAGTCTATTCTCTAAATGGTGTTGGGAATATTAGATATGTGTAAAAAAAAGGATACCAGACTACTTTCTTATACCACTCAGAAGAATAAATTCAAAATGCACTGAAGACTTAAATGTTAGACCTGGAACTATAAACATCGTAGAAAAAAACATTGGCAGTAAAATATCAAATATTTCTTTCTTTTTTTTTTCTGTTTTTTTTTGAAACTTGATTTCTCACTTTAAAAAAATATTTTTTTATTGTAGTTCAAGTACAGTTGTCTACAACTGTTATTATTAATATTATGATTACCAATGTCTGTCAAACCGAGAGTGAATTAGCTACTTTGCAAATTCATCTGCATTTGACAGGCAGAAAAAGGTCACGTGAAAATGTCAGAATATGAACTGCATATTGTGTGCCTAAGCCTAGATAACACAAAGGATAGACATCAAAGTATCAATTATCGGGACAAGATTGTGGATAACTTATTTTTATCTTTTGCTAAAATTTTTGTGATAAACATTACCATTTTCACAAGAAAAATTAGATTTTCTTAAAAAATGTGACTGCCTCAAAAATAATTTTTTAAGTCCTATATTTTCTGTTATCTATGTCTTTTCATCTCAACCATTAGTATGCATAACAGAGAAGTGAGTGGTTTTTATGATTTCTACATATTTCACATATAAAATTCAATAATAGTTATTGTAAAAGAATATAACTATCAAATTTAATAAAATAAGTGATTCTAAACTTTTAGCAATTTAGTTATGACAATAGTTTTGAAAATGGCCTAGAACAATAATTTCTACAACTGCTTAAATCATAATAAAACAAGTAGTTATTTCAAGGTACATTTTAGTAAATGGCACAGACATTAACAGATTTTGCTTATATATTCTGTATTTTAGTATCATTTCTCTCTCTCTTGCTCGCCTGCTCAGAAGGGTAAACAGCTACTTTTAAAATGGAATGGAAGAAAGTGTTGTTATATCAACTCCTCCTGATTATTTTTATTCTTTGATCTAGATCACAGATACCCAGGGTATAATTTCTTTGGCTGCAACCTTACAAGTGTAGCCACTGTCCACTTTCATTACAGACACTCTTAAAGCACTGTCCTTTAACTTTTGATCATTTACATATTCTCAACTGCTCAGACTACACTTGTAGGTATTCCTATGGTCCTGGGCAATAATAATGATAAATGGAGAGAAATACAAGTGAATATACGATAGCCATATGAAAAATTATAGACGGGCTTAAAATGGCAAAAGCATCTTCTCATAAGCATTTATGTTTAAAATATTTTACGTAAGTTAAATATTTAAACTCAAAATTATTATTATTATTAACTTTAAAAAGAATTTGAAAATTTGATATTCCCCAAAGCTTTATAGAATTTATTTCAACAATGGAAATAATTTTAATTTTGCAAAGAATTAAACTAAAAGTATACATGATTACAATGTTTCTAGTATATTACTACAGAAAATCAAAGCAATAAATAGCATCTCAAAAATACCAGATTTACTATCACAATGTATACATTTTAGAATAAAGGCAAGATATTTTTTAATCTATTAAAAGAATAATACGGTAAATTAAGTCTTATTGAACCAGGCAATGTCACACTTAGAAAGAACTCACAGAACTCTTATAAAGAAGTAAGCTAGAAAACAGTGTAACCAAATTAATGAATATTAAATTAAACTCATTAAAACTACCATCCACAAAAAACTAAAGGGAAAAAACCTACCATTGCTTATGCAAAACAATAAAGTGGGAAAATGGTATTCAGTAAAATGGACACTTACCCTTTTTTCCATTTCCAATAGTGACCTATCAGCAAATCTTTCTTGTCTCTGCAAGGAGAGTAAGAAATATATGGAGAACATTATGCTAAGTGAAATAAGCCAGTCAGAAAAAAACAAATACCATATGGTTTCACTCATATGTGGAATCTAATGAATAAACCGAACTAACAAGCGAAATAGAAACAGACTCATAGTGGGATGACAGCCAAGAGGGGTAGGTGGAAAAGGCAGGAGTGGAGGGATGGAGCAAAAAGGAAAAGGACTCATGGACATGGACAACACTGTGGTGATTGTGGGGGTGGGGTATAAGGGGAATAAACCAGTAATGGAAAAAATACAATAAAAATTGAAACAAAAAAGACAAATATATAAGGGCTATGAGTATAATGAAAATGAAGGGGATCGTCATTTAAGTTGCTTATTGTTTATAAATCAAATTCAGAATTTCTATTGTTTCAGCTCATTCTGATTTTTGACATTTTAAGATTTACATTTTAATTCCTATAAATGTGAAACAAGAGCTAATATACCATTTCAATACATGTAAATAAATCCTAAAAAACACTTAAAAGATGGAAGAATTTAAAAATTACATTCAAAAGCACCTGAAAGAAATCAGAAATAAATGAAACAATGTCATCAAATAGAAGTTAAATAAATTTAGATAGAAAATTAGTATATTATTGGGATTTTTTTCATATAGAAACATTTTTAAAATTTTTTATTTGTATTGATTATCCTATTACAGTTGTCCTGATTTTGCCCCTTTGCACCTCTCTACCCAGCACCTTCCACTCCCCTGTAATCCTCCCACCATTTAGCAATTTTATGATTTATTTGCCAATTTCTTAGGTTAAAAAAAAACACTTTAATTAATATTTTTAGTAAATATTCTAGTTAAAGGTTATGGTAAAATTGCAATTAGTAAATCTGGTGAAGTGACATTTGACAAAGTTCATCAAACCATTTCCTGGTACGTCAGCCTCGTACATGGAGACTGTACCTGGAGGAGGGTTGCTAGACTGAGGCAGGAGGTAAGGATTCCATAGTCCACTGGCTAAATACTACCAAATACACCTAAACTTCGAGATTACTCCTTAGAAGAATAATAGTTCCCTTGGAAAATCCCATGTAACTAGCAATACTGTCACATATATTCATAAATAGTTATATTATCAGCACCAGCTCTAACCAACTGAGCTAACCGGCTGTCCGACATATATTCATAAATAGTTATAGAAGTAATGTTAAAAAAAACCAGGTGGAAGGATTCATAGTAGAATTAAATGCTCAGGGTAAGTACTCTAGAGCTTAAATTCATTCTTTCATTCATTCTTTCTCTCTTTCTTCTGATCTACTTATCATCCATCTATCCATCCATCCATCCATCCATCTTTCTATTCTTTTCCCTCCCTCCCTCCCTTTCTTTCTTTTATCCTCACCCAAGGATATTTTTTTCATTGCTTTTTGAGAGAGAGGAAGGAGAAATAAACATCAACTGGTTGTCTCCAGCATGTGCACAGATCTGGGATTGTGCATACGTCTGGACCAGGGACTGAACCCTCAACCTATGTATGTGCCGGGACTGGGAATGGAACCTGCAAGCCTTTGGTTACGGGATGATGCTCCAACCAACTGAGCCACACAGGCCAGGGCTATTCCTAAAATTTTAAAATAACATTTACATAGTTTTTCCAACTAGGACATTAACTTTGAATATTTACTCAATTATCTTACACTTTGAATTATCCTTCACATCATTAATTCAATATACTGGGCATGATAATGCCTGAAAAGGCAGAAACTGTCATATTTTTTAATACAATGACTTGTTTCTCTGGCCAGTCAACAGGATCAGAAACTGGTTTATGACCCAAAGGCAGTTTGCTGTAAGTCATCCAGTGTCCCATGAAATGGTCAAGAATAGGGCCATGAGAACTAACACTGCTCCATACTGATAATAACTGGCTAATTCTATCAGTTCCCCTCTCTTGTAGCATTTGAATGAGAGACATATAGGACAAAGTAGATGACAACAGAGAGGCAGAAGAGCAGAGAAAAACAAAGAAAGCAGTAAGCAGTGGAAACACAGATTAGCTGAGTCACTGTGATAGGACACTACATTAGGCAGCAGCAAACATTTTTATTTGGAAAACATTATCAAATTTCTAGAGCTAAAGATATTTTCAGAAAACTAGTTATGGTATTTTTATGTATGGAGGCTAAGCTACTAATGCGACCTGAAGAATGATGACATTCCAGTCTACCATGAAGCCTAAGTATAAGCCTCCAAGTTTCAACTTGTAAAACAGTCCAAGTTTTTGACATGTCACTATGAAACGTGTTCTTGTTCTGTCTGTCTTCTTCTCCATCTTTTTTTCCATTTGAAAAATTAAACGCATTGGGGTGACATTGGTTAATAACACTCCATGAGTTTCAAGCACACAACTATACAATAAAGCCTCTGCACGTTGCACTGTGTGCTCACACCCAAAATCCTGTCTCCTGCTGTCAGCCCATATTTGACCCCTTTTGCCTTCTACCTCCTGCCCTCACCCTTGTCCCCTCTGCTAAGCACCATTCTGATCTGTGTCTATGAGTTTGTTTGTTTGTTCTGTGTACCTTTACAGTAACCCCTCATTAACTCATGAAATCTGAAGAGCCGTCATAACCTGTTAAAGTTAGTTTGAGCCCTGGAATTTCAGCAGTTTCTTATTTTGCACAGACAATTGCTTCATAACATAACAGTGGTTAACAACCATAAAAAGGGACCTGGTAACAAGTATAAGTTCAACACAGACCATTAATTTTAAAAAATTATGAAAAAGATGAGTGCCAAAAAATGGCCAAAGAAAGTGTGCAGTATCTGCAGTATCACTTACAGAACTGGAGATGACATTTTAGAGCAGTGCTTTCAAACTGGATTCTAAGAGTTGTACTACAGAAATGTGTTTATGCTAAAAAGTCCCATGATAAATTTAAACAAGTTTGTTTTCTTAACAATTACAGGACCCTTTAGAACTTTTAGCATATAAATAGACCCTGTGAAATCTCTGAGATGTAGAATATATATTATTTCCCAAGTCTCTTGGATCACCAAGCTTTTTTTTTTTTGTGGTGGGGGCAGAAGGAGAAGGAGGAGGGAATGTGTCTATTATTGTCTCCCAGGAACTAGTGTTTCATGGAAAAAGTGCTTGGGAAACAATTCCTAGATCATGTACACCCCAGACCAAATGAACAAGGCTGTGAGTTCTGCCAGGCTATTCCAATTTCCCTGTCTAAAATACTCTCTTCTAGGCTACTGCATAGAAGGAAGACAAAATGAGTTGCAGCTAAAATTATCTTCTTCCAGCATCACTGTATTGAATTGCCTATTTTTAAATATAGGAAATATTCATAATAAATAAAAATTATCATAGAGAAATTTTGTAACTTTATGGAGATTCTGTATAGATGCTTTTAATGCCTTGCTACACTTGGTATGCTGGAAATAAGCACTTAAATCCTTCATGGATCACAACATAGGTACTAAGAGGCTTAAAATATTTAGACTTTCCATTATGAGACTACACTTCTATATTTTTAACTCGCTTTAGAGAAAAGTAGAACTTATCAGTAAACTGTATTATGCTATTTCTTTCTGACTAATAAGCAAGCTATTGTCAATAACCAAACTTACGGTGAGAATACTAGAGAACATTTCAATGCAACCTTTCAGATAGAATAAATCACAATCATCACCTTTAGACTAACGAAGAGAAAAAGGTTCAAACCTGGGTAGCCTTTTCCAATTGCAATTTAAGATCTGTCAGTTCCATATTTGTATCATGTAGCTGTGCTTTCAGCTTTTCATTTTCAGCTAGAATTTGTTCATAAAGCTATAGAAATAAGGGAAAAATAAATTATTTTTCTGCTCTCCAAACACTTTGTTAAGATTTCCTAGTAATACTTTGCAATATTAAAACTTGTGTAGAAAGATTAATGTTAACACGAGTTATTAAAAGACATGTTAAAAATGTTTTAATGCTTTGTGGTTGCAATGCAGAAAATTTTCATTATACAGGTGTGTCTGTCCTGCATAAACTCTTAAAAACTAGTGCCAGTATTTAAACTTAAGACTTTGCTGAAAAATCTTACTTTTCAGTTTCCATTAAAAAATTCAGGTTTCTGATAAAGAGGGACCATAGTAATGATAGCTGGAGCTAAGGAGACATTGTGATCTTTATTTGTGGTCTGTAAGCTTTTCTACAGACCACATTGTCACGCCCTCTTAAGTCCTTTAAGAGGACTACAATGCCCTCTTAAATTCCTGACAGTGAGAGGGAGTATCAGTTGCATTTATCATTACACTTGTATTATTTTTACTAAAGTTAAAAGTGAAATATTTCTTGAACACTGTCATAACACCTGAATTTACTACTTCTTTTTCCCTCATCTCTACTACAACCATGATAAATGGCTAGAATTATCTCTTATCTAAACTATACGAATGCTAGAATTATTTTCCTGACCTCCATCTCATGTTTTGTTTTGTACAGAGTAGCAACAGTTAACTTGTCAAAATGACAATCTCAATTTTCATATACCAACTATTCTATTAACACCTCCATCTCATACAATAAAAACACGTGAATAGCTTTCCCATGTTCTCAGTATAAGGATATTCTAAAATTAGTTTATAAGGGACCACGCAGTCACAGTCCCAGCCTATACGTCTAGCTCCAATCTCACACCCAGAGACAAATAAAGAACTTCTTTGTTTCTTAGTAACAAAGAAGTGTGTATGAGTGCTTGTGTATACATGCATACAAACACACATGCACGCACGCACCCTGCCCCAATGTCTCTTTTCAGCTCTATCACAGTATCATAGTACCAGTCTGATGCACTTAAATGTGAAATAAAGCCCTGGGTATTTTCCCCTTTCCTTTAAACAACAAATAAATGAACAGCTATTTATGTTCTGCTTACCATTAATTACTCCGAATTAAAAATCAGAGTAAGATATTTTAAGATACTGATTTCATTATGAGTTTCTAAGAATAACATAACATATATATCTCAAAAACAGATTATTTCAAATTAAACTTTACTAAATAACCCAAGTACCTTTTTAAAGTCAGTTGAGTCATCCTTTTCTAGCCTGCTACTGTAAGGTTTTCTTTCTTCTAAGTAACTGTATGATCCAGAGCGACCCAGCAAGGAATCATACCGATCACTAGCTGATGTGGAACTGGTTTCATACCTTCAAAAGATGAATTTAAGTAAAAATCTTCATTACAGGCTTTCACAACTTACATTTACATGCATCCTGGTATATAGTAGGTAACATTCTCCCTCATCTATTATCTAATCAACTTTTATAATAAATAATAAATGGGAGGTTATTTTTAATGCTACTAATTTCTATTATTTGAGAAAAGGATTCAATATTTCTATATCTAAAAATCAAAACTGGTTTTACATCGTGACAAATTTTTTAAAAAATTTTAAATTGTACTTTTCCCCCCACATTTTAACACCTCTGAAATCAAACATGGCTTATAATTGATGGTGTATTATAGTTTAACTGGTAGCATTTTTTTAAAAGTTGTGTACAACTGTGTTTAAAATTAGTAAAATTTTTGGTCTGATGAATTAACTATAGTCTATCCGAAGTGATGGAGAGATAATAGCTTTGTCCTCATTTGTAAATGAGAATTCTCTTATCTGGTTCTGAGTTCAAGTTTCATTTTCTAATAAATGCTATTGCCTCTACATTTCAACTCAACACAATCAACAGTACATAAATATCTGTCCCTGGTTTTACACGGCTTTGGATAACAATATGGGTAAGAGAAATGGAATGGCGACTAGATTCCAGGAAGTTCTCTAAAAAGACCAACAATTTTGAGCTAGATGACACTTCTTAGTGTTTTCATTGGCCTTCTTTTATTTAAAGCAGATAAGAGAAGATGCTAAATACCCAATGAAATAAATTTCTGGTGGGTTATACATCAGCCTGTGATGTTAATAATGACATAGTCATTGCTGAAGTAACTTAGGAAGCTTAGGAAAACATGAAAATTATACTGTTCTAAACATTTAAGAAAAATCATGACGCGCTGCGACTACTGAGCTAGAAGTAAAGCGAGTAACAAAGAAAACTAGTAACAGTTACTTGGTCATCTAAGTATCGATAGATTTTTATTACTCAAAATATTTCATTAACTTACAAAATCCATAAATATCCAGCTATATATTTTTAGGAAGAATAAAAAGGAGAAAGTAGTAAAAGAGTTGTAAAACATACCTAGAAATGGAATCCGTCTAGAAAAAAAAAAGAAAAACAAATGTAGGCATACTAAATTTTTACACTTCATTAAAGTAACTTATTGATTGAGTACATTTAACATAACATCAATACCATTTTCACATTATTAAAGTTACATCTGTTATATTTACTTATGTTTTAACTTTAACATGGGTGTTCTTAGAAGTTCTAGAACACAGAGTCACTCTATTTTTACATGCACAACATCACATAATTACTTTTGGCAATTTATGGTCATATTTTATGAATTTGTACAAATGCCATCATATATTATTTTTTTAATTAGAAAAAAATAGAGACTAAAACACATAATCCATTACCTATACCAACTTAGCAGGACAAAATAACGTGTTTACATTTAAAAACGGCAAGCTTATTATTATGTGCCAACTCAAAGCAACTACTTTTCTCATTTTTCTATTTTTGAGGCAGTAACATTAGACAAATGAACACTTAAGGTATTTTATATATAGCAGTATACACATATCTTGCTTAAAATTTACTTTTTTGAAAACCCAGCTATACATCCTTGAAAGTTTAGAAATTAGGGGATAGAAAATTAAGATTACTTTAAATTTTCCCAAGCTAGTGGTATGCTATACTGAAGTTCCAATAACTCTTCTTATCTAAGTCATGAAATAGTTAATAGGACACTAACTGAATCAATAATTTTTAGTAAGACAACTCTTCAGAAATGATATGATAAATTCCTGAATTTACATAATTTTAGTTTTCCGTTATATTTATCTTCATATACACTGTAACATTTTTGGGTTCCTTTGGGGCTGTTAATTCAGACTAAAAATGTCTTACTAAAATCTATTTAAATTTCTCATGCAAAATTAATTTTGCACTTGTGTACTATTTTTGGATATAATATTTTATTTTATTGATTTATTCTTTAGTTTTATAACAATGAACAATTTTGAAGTTAAAATTTAATTTTTAAACTACTGAAATTCATAAGAGGGTCGGTAGATCTTGAAAGTTTCCACTGCGCGCGCATGCACACACACACACAGTCACAAGGCATGGTGATGGATGTTAACTAGACTTAGTGTGGTGATCATTTCCCAACATACACAGATATCGAATCATATTCTGCAAACCTGAAGCTAATAACATTATGTTAATTACATCTCAACTTAAAAAAAGTGCAGAAGCAAACAAAAGATATTAAAATTCAAGAAAATATTTGTGCATAAAATAAAATGTGTACATATTAAATAAAAACATCACATCTTACTTCAGGCTATACTCTGGTTCACTGATTTAAACTTTAAGAATAAAAACTCTAAGCAGTCACTGAAATCACTCAAAAGTTTTATGTCTGTCTTTAAAAATCATAGTGCTATCATTTAAAAAAATATTTAAATTGTGGTAAAAAACATAAAATGTACTATCTAAATCACTTTTTAAGTGTGTACATCAGTACTGTTAACTATATTCCTGATGTTGTACAACAGATCTCTGGAACTTTTTCATCTAGCAAAACTGAAACTCTATACCCACTAAACAACTCGATATATCCTCCTATCCCCAATCCTCAGCAACCACAATTCTACTTTCTGTGTCTATGAGTCTGAATACTTCGTGGTATGTATCCACATTAGGTCTTGGATAAGTGGTCTCAAACAGTATGCCTTTTTTGTGTCTGGCTTATTCCACTTAGCACAACGTCCTTGCTCCGTGTTTCAAAATTCTTTTCCAAAATAAAAACATCCTTTTAATTTTGTTGATTACAGTACCATAAACACATACAAAAGCACTGCAATATAAAAAGTTTCTAATTCCCCATTCCTCAAATCCTCTAGAGTTAATCTTTTTTATGTACATATATCCAGGCAAACACAAAATTTCTCTCTATGCAAATACATTTTATTTCATCTATTACCTACCAACAGACATTTAGGGATGTTTTCAATATTTTGCTTTATGAGCCATGTTGCTATGAATACTGTGTAGATTTATCTTTATGTACTACTCCAGTCATTTCCTTGGAAATAAATTCTAGAAGTAGAATTGCTAAGTTAAAAGGCATGAACTTTTTGGCAAGGCTTCTGATTTGTAATGTTACACTGATCTCCAGAAAGGATGAATTTATGACAGTCCCCATATCTTATATGAAAATGCCTGTTTCAAAATGAATCATGCCAAATACAGGTATTATTAACCTTTGTCAATTTCATTTTCTTTTGGCATTATGCCTTTGATTATTAATGAGATTAAGTACATTTTCAAGCTTATTGGCCATCTGTGTGTCTTTTGTAAATTTATAAATTTAATGTATTATGCCATTTATTTTTCAGTCTTTCATATAGTATAAATATCAATCTTTTAAATGTCAGAAAAAAATTCTAAGATTCTTTACTTTTAACAGAGCAAAGCAAGTGTCTCAACTTGAATAAGGGATCTTTTCTGCCATCTTAAAGCTTTATATGTTTAAATAATCAAATTTGTCAATCTTTTATTTATGGTTTCTTGCCTTAGAAACCATAAATAAAATGGTTATACTTAAATTCTTGGTTACTAATGTCCTTTGCATGTTAAAGTTTTACCATCCAATAGTCTACTGAAAGCAAATCATAATAACCCAAGCAACAGAACCCGTTTTTGAAATAACAATGTTATAATAAAGTAATTCAAATTTTCTGATAAAATTTATTAATTTTCTTTAAACTTATATCCTGAAGGCAGAGAGCTTGAGCTTCCATATGCAGTTCAGAATTTTCAAGAACTTTTTGTCATTTAACATAATTCTTACCTTTGAAGGAAAAAAGTTCATGCCAGAAAACTATTTTTCAAAGTGGTTAACTTAAGATTCTATAAACTCAGTTCAGTTTTGTTATCAAATACACGTTTGAGGTAATGATAACAATACTTCACAAAATGCACGTAAGAATTTTGCGGCTCACACTTTTTCACAGAAACATAAAGGCTAATCCTACAAATTTTCAGAGAGTAGCACACTTGTTGGGTAGAAGTACTTTCCTAATCTATTGCAAAAGACACTGTGGGTGTGTCTTAACATCCTTCCTCCTTTTCCTCACAGAGTCTCAGTCTCTGGGTTTAGGTGAGAAGGTTTATAGTCACATTTGGTCTCGTCTGGCCTGAGTGGATTATTATAATCCCAGGCCTATGAGATAAACCAGCCTGAGGATGAAGTCCACATACAGGGTTATGTAACTGGAGTGCAATAAATTCTCTTTGTTTAATCCAGTTTGAATTGTGTTTTCTGTTACTTGTAACAGAAAGAATGCTAGCACAAAGCAAGATCTAAACAATCCTCTATTTAAAATGAATAAAAACTGTTTAAATTGTTTGGAACTAAAAATTTTTCATTTTTGAAAAAATGTTCTATTCAACCTTACTGTCTTTCATGTATAATTTTAACAGTAAAACTTAAAAAACTTAAAACACAACATATATATCAATATATTTAAAAGTCACAACTCTGAAGGCCAGAATATCTTTTCCCTCTTATCCCAGTCTGGTGGGACATGAGATCTGTGTGTGATAAGGCAGTGAGAAGTGTCAGATGGGGACAGTTTACTAAAATTCTTCTCTCTTGTTTACCTGTCCACTGTTCTTCCTTGAAAGGTGGGAATTCATAGGGTACCACTGGTAAAGAAAGATGATTGACAAGTTTATAGTATATAATAAATAAAGACATAAATAAACTGGGGGAGTACTGAGAATTGATAGGCAAAGTGTTTAAAAGTGACCAAACTTTAGGCCTGAAAATAATTTACCTTTAGAAATAACTAATTTCTGTCTGTCATGCCACATAAAGATGGAAGTATCCTTTGGGACAAAATAGGTGAACCTGGCCCTTAAAGGGTATCTACAGTCACCACAAATAACCAACTTCTGGTCACTTCACATTATTATAGATCCTTGCTGACTAAAAGAAATTTTAACAGTTCTAGTTAGAAACTCTAGGTAAAAATGAGGAAGATATAACCAGAATGCCACTTCAGGCTAGAAAGGGCTGAGTTTCTAAGATTAGAAATAACTCATGTTGTATAGCTCTACACCTACGTGAACAGTGTTCTTTAAAGTATGCCAGCTTTCTGCAGCCAAACAATAGGGAACCTGGGGGGAGGAAACTAGTTGCAAAACTTCTACCATTTGCTAGCTATGCAACCTCAAATCTTTCAAACTTGCCTTAATTTCTTTATCTGTACTGAGAAAAAACCTGCCCTTTTCAGAAGACCGTTGGAAAGATCAGTTGTGATAACGAATATAAAAGTCCTTCAGAGATACTAAATTTCTAAACAAATGTGAAGAAAATTAAAAAGGCCTATGGTCTTTTCCAGAACACGACTCTACTATTTACAAAACTAAAATCTGGGTCTGGTAAGGGATCCACTACTCTGGATATTCTTTAGATACTTTTCTTTGGTCAAGGGTATTATTTTTTTTGTTTGTTTTACTTTCCAACTTTGAAGACTAACTTATATACAAGAAACTACATCCACTTGTATATACAGTTTGATGAGTTTTGACAGTTGTGTATATCCATAAATCCACCACTACAATCAAGATTCAGAACATTCACTGCCTCTAAAATATTCTTTGTGTCCCTTTCCAGTCCTTCCACCCTGATCCCAGCAAACCACTGACGAGTCCACCCTAGCACGCAGATACAGTGTACAGTAACTGTCTTGCATGAATAAATATAAACACAAATAAATTAATCCTTTGAAAATAGGCATACTTTGCCCTGGCCAGGTAGCTCAGTTCCTTAGAGTGTCTTCCTGACACACCAAGGTTGTGGGTTCAATCCCTGGTCAGGGTACATATAAGAAGCAACCAATGAATGCATCCATAATTGATGTTTCTCCTCTCCACTCTCCCCAAAATCAGTAAATCAAAAAATATGCATACTTTTAAATACAAATAAAGGTTTTTACCTGAGTTTCTTTCTTATTGGATCCCTCTTCTGTGTCTGATTGTTCCTGTTGTTCCTGCTCATTTTCATCACTCTAAAATAGATTGTCAATTTATTTTAGAAAAGTTAATATAAATCTCAAACAATTGTTATTTAAATACTTTAGAGCTTTTCTAATTTAAAATGATCCTTGAGAAAAATCTACCAGGGAAATGGATCAAAAGGAACACTGACTTTTAAGTGGGAATTTTTCTATCCTATTTAGAGGAACTCTATTTGTTTGCACTGCACAATCTAAGTGGTTTAGTACATATGGCGAATTCAAGACCATCTACCTAACAACCTGATTTAGGAAATACTTATATTGGGGTGAGAAAGCTAGAGGCTTAGAATGAGAAAGAAGAAGAAAACCCATTTTACAATGTAATAATACTTCATGAGCTTTAATAGGCAATATAAGTACTATTTAGCTATTCAACTATAATGAAGCAGCAAAACTAGGAAATTCATTATTTTAAGCAAGAAAAGCTGGATTCCATAAGCTTGGCAAAATTTATGCAATGGTTGTACTATGTTTAGGTAGTTTATCCATTGGGAAATTCCTTGGGAGTTTATAGCACACCAAATAGAAAATTAGTCCCAGCAGGTTAAAAGCCTAGAATCCCAGAGTATGGGAATATCCTATTACCAGGAGTGTCAAACTCATTTTCACCAGGGGCCACATCAGCCTCGTGGTTGCCTTCAAAGGGCCAAAATAATTTTAGGACTGTATAAATGTAACTACTCCTTAACTGTTAAGGAGTGGAAATGACATACGGCCCTTTGAAGGCAACTGCGAGGCTGATGTAGCCCCTGGTGAAAATGAGTTTGACACCCCTATATTAGATGGTCTTCAACACCTCAACGAACCTTAAACGGCTAAAAGAAAAGGGAAATTTGAAAACACATCTATCTTAGTTTATTATATAAACTAAACACCACAGGCTTTAAAACTAGATCATCCTAGTTTAACACTGGTATAGCTATTTTTAGCTATGTGACTTAGTACAAATTTATTTTAAATTTCTCTGAGCTATAATTAAAACTTTATAGAACTGTTCTAAGGATTAGAGAGAATCTGTACAAGTTATCCTTCTGGTGCCTAGTAAAAATGATATGTGAACACCAGGCAGAGAACAGGAGAAATCAATGCTGCTGCTGCTATTATTATTTATTAATATAAAGACCTTAATTCCATATCATGAACTGATTGTCTTTATGTATTGCAGTTTCATGGGAGAACACAGGAACTGGAAATAAAAAAGGGGTGGAAGCCCAGAGGTCTTGAAAAGTAGTAACTTAAAAAAAAGGAACCTAATAATATTAGAGCAAAAGCTGCCTAAGTTCCGTTTGATACAACTCTTGGTTCTTTTTGTATGTTGTATGATATAGGTGTGGCTATGAAGGGAAAGGAGAGCTGTGCTTTGATGGCTGATGAGAACACAATTCAACGCAGGCTCAAATTAAAATGATAAGTACTACCAAAATGGAAGGATCCTCAGGAAGGAGCCTTATAATGCCGGAAGCTGGAGTTGAAGGGAGAGCTGGTCTGAATAAAATGGGGAAAAATATATACTATACTGTAATAAATACAGCTTTGCCTATGAAACTCCTAATGTGTTAGCTATTAAGAAGATAAAATAACTTTGAATAATAAGTTTTTATTTTAAGTACTAAGTTCTATATCTGAGTGCTAAGACTGTGAGGTTTCAATTTATTGTTATTAAAATGTTACCAGCAATTAAAATCAACCACACATCATGTATTTTGTGATGGAGCAATACAAATACCTTGCCAAAAGAATATTAAACCAGAATCCGATCAATTCTCTACTTGCAACTACCAATGAATAGGAAACAGAAAAACTATACCGCAGGAAGATGAAAGCCCAGTTTATTAGAAAACAATCATAAGGGGTAAAAAGGAATGGATGGAAAAACCTACTGATTAAAAGAAGCTTTAAAGAGATAATTAATCATCATGTATGGTCCTTATTTGAATGCTACCCAAACTAGTAAAGCATGAAACTACAACAACAAACCATTTATGGCATACATGAACTAACTGGATATTAAAAGAGACTGGATATTCAATATTAAGGATTTAGTGTTAATTTATTTAACAGTAAGTATGCTCATGGGATTGTGAGTATTATGTGAAAACACTGTTTACCATTTTTAGTAATTTTTATAAAGACACCCTTATTTCTTAAAAACATTGAGATTTTTACAGATGAAATGATATGTCTAAGATTTCTTCAAAATAATATGGGAGTTGGGGAAGTGGTGCAGAATTAGCTTAAATAGTGAATATACAGGGTGGGTCATTATGCTTTCCTGTTACTTTTGTATGGTTGAACTTTTCTATATTAAAAATTAAAAGAAAAAAATGTAAAAAATCAAAAGGCAAAAAGAAAACTAAAAAACCTCAAAACCACAAGACAAAACAAATTAGGTTTGCCCACTATAGTTGTTGTACATTGTATTAAAATAGTATAAATTTCTCCTCTTGGGGTCCGACCTCTTTTGCGGCAAAATGGCTAAACGCACCAAGAAAGTCGGAATCGTCGGTAAATACGGCACCCGTTATGGCGCCTCCCTCAGGAAAATGGTGAAGAAAACTGAGATCAGCCAGCACGCCAAGTACACTTGCTCCTTCTGTGGCAAAACCAAGATGAAGAGGTGAGCCGTGGGGATCTGGCGCTGTGGCTCCTGCATGAAAATGGCCGCCGGTGGTGCCGGACCTACAACACTTCTGCCGTCACAGTAAAGTCTGCCATCAGAAGACTGAAGGAATTGAAAGACCAGTAGAGGCTCCACAATTTGAAACATTGCTAGTCAATAATAAATGGGTTAATTTATGTAACAACAAAAAAAAGAAAGTATAAATTTCTCATTAACAGAGCTACCCCCAGGCATTCAATCAGGAATCAGGGGGAAAAAATTAAATTCTATAGGATTAATTGTTACAATTTGGTAAGTAAAGAATTGCTTCTAGCCCTGGCTGGTGTAGCTCAGTGGATTGAGCGCAGGCCTGTGAACCAGGGGGTTGCTGGTTCGATTCCCAGTCAGGGCACATGCCTGGATTGTGGGCCAGGTTCCCAGTATAAAAAAAAAAAAAAAAAAGAATTGCTTCTATCCAGCATCACTGGAGATGGAAATAACTGTTATGTATAATCTTATATTCATATTCATAAAAATGGGATTCTTTCAAGAATCTCTAAGAGAGTAGTTTAGTACTTTTATATACACACATATATATGTACATAATTCAATATACACATGCTGACCTGCAGCTATTATTATTTTTATTCCAAAAGAAATCCTGCTTTTAAGTAATACCAAAAATCTAAGTAGTTGTTAACTATCCTTTATAAAAGAACTTTTCTTATTTCATAACCTGGCTAAAAAACACATAGTGATGATTTAAAGAGTATATAATCTGAGGCATGTAAGAAATTATTAGTATGTACTTTTGAAAAGCATACTATCAAGGAGTTGTATTTTAATGGGTTCTCACATCTTGTGTCCAAAATGAAACTCCAGTAGATCTTCTTTTCTCTCTTGGTCGCCGACGTTCTCTGATTGATTTAGGTTGTGATTTATCTTCTCCTTCTTTCTCCTCTTCTCTCTTTTCTCCCTCTGTTAAGGATTACAATGCACCACATGGTAGCAATGTATCTTGACAGTATTTTGCAAGGCAAATGTAAAAACAATTCTAAGTCAGCCTCCTTTCTGAAGCCTTCTAAAATTCCCTAATCATTATCAAATTTTGCTCTTCAGTGGTCCTATAACAATTGGTTTAAACATGTATTTGTATCTTTCATCGGATACATTCTTGAGGATCAACACAAGAATTTTAATTACTTCATTTTCCTACTGCCTAAAACAAAAATTTTGCTCAAAAGATACACTTAATAATATTTGCTGAACAAAAAATAAACCCTAAGAAGAGAATGAGATTCTACTTATTAATATCTGATGAGATAGTTACTATACCTAAAGTTAACACTTCAAGGAAACAAGCAAACAAACAGTTTTTAATGATGCAACAGCTAGTAGGCATCATATCACTCTATGCTTCTACTATTCCCATTCCTTATTCAGCAAGATAAATGCAGTATTCACTTCATTTCTATACCATGTAAGAGCAAATCCTTTTTCTCCTGGAAAAATATTTATCTTTCATTTAAAAAAATCAATGTGAAAAATATTAGTCTTAAAATCTGTTTCCTTCCTGAAGTAATTAAAATGATTTCAGACATATATGTTAGAAGATTAGGGCCTTTGAATATGCTTTAAGAAGTAAATATATATGGAACAAAGCAATGATTTTTAAAAGGCTCTTTGTATCATTAGTGAAGAGTCACAACAAAAGATAAACCAAAATTATAGTATTAAGAGGGGTTTTTTAAGTTATTTTTGGAATCAGTTTATAGCAAAGACCTCAAACTCCAATGCCTTTAAATGGCAACGTAATAAAAATGTATCATATGGGCCAGGAGGGCACGACTCCAAGGGGGTGGGGGCTGCTACTACTGGGCTCTAGACAATTGATGACAGGTGAGAATTCAGACCCGGTGATGCCAAGTCTTCCAATTATTCAACAGAAGACCGAAATCTGAACTATTATGCAAATACCCATACTTTCAATTTTTGGCTCAAAATTTTTATAAACATTATGTGGACCTCTCAACTTAGTGAATTAAAGAACTAAAACGTCTCAAGGACCAACAGAAGAAAAGTAGCTGGAAATTAGGAAAAACTTAATTTTCTGAAGTCTATCCTATATGATTATTGCTATTATCATGACGAAAGCTATGAGAATTTGCTTTTAAAACAAACAATGTCTATAATTAGAAATAATTTTATTTAGTACCCATCTCCGATTTAAAGTAGAAATCAATTAAAATTTAAATTAGAAAGTTTATATGAAATAACAGGAAATGTTAATAGTGAGCATCAGCATGCCAATATAGCTGAAAAAATACCCATTTTTCAAGAAATAAGCATTAAAAACAATTTTGTTTTAGCACAATTTCACGAAAAAATGTAAAAGATATGAACATAACAAGCAAAAAACAACTTAAAGCACTAATAAACTGCTCTACTAGTTCTGGTATACTAACTTTTCTATATTGGTAGACATAAAGATTTTTATGACACCTTAGGTTATAAAGGTAGATGTATTAATGCCAGTTCATATAATTTTCTTTTTTCATTTTCTACTTCTCTCATTCTCAACCATCTTATCACTTAAGTAGGACTCCCAGTTTAGAACACTACTTCTGTTGAAATGTTAATTAGGAAAAAACAATAAAAAAATTATTTGACGGAAACAAAAGTGTTTTCAAAATTTGGTCTTCTTACCTCTTTCATTTTCTTTTGTTAATCCTCTTGAGTAAGCAGAAGTAATACCTACAAGACTATTTGGCCTGTTTAGTTGACTGGAAGCATACAGTGAACTGCTCATGGTAGAAAGTGAAGAGGATGGAGTGGTTGAACTTGAAGTTGATACAGATCTGTAACGCTGGTAAGTCTGTGAAATATTAGATTTAAAATCCATCTGAAATATTATGCACTTAAAAACACACGGAACATTTAAATATACTTCAATGGAAAAGTAATGTTCTACTCATTTCAAAATAATTCAGATTTCTAAGAAAAATCCTTGTATTTTGTATATGGTTTGTTTATAAGACAAATCTCTCTTGGATTTGAAAATCACAAGAATTATTCCTACCGTTTGACCTAACAGTGTCATTGTATATTATTACCTCATCATATGTTCGGGAGTACTTTTGCTTATATTCATCTTCTCTAGATGTTTCTGACTCCTTTTTTTCCTCTTGCTTCTCTTTGTCCTGTTTTTCTTTTTCCTCTTTTTCTTTTTCTTCATTTTCTTGTTCTCTGGTTCGTGTAGAACGACTTCTTCCTATTGTTTTTTCAGCTTCCTGAAGATCAGTCAATGTTACCCCCTGCACACAAAAAGAAATTTAATTATGAGAGGCACTAAAGCTTGTTTAGAAGGTATACTCTATAAGCAGATAAAGTAAATGTGGAGGTACTGAAAGTCAAATATACATGTTTGGAATTGGTCTGCAAACTGAAATAATTTCTACCTAGCCACACACATTCATTCTATGAAGGGAATGTGTAAGAAATTATCTCTATATTCAAGGAATTAATGAAATTGCATAGGAGATGAGAGATATACCATATGAATGTAAACATTCCCAAAAAGTTCAGCAAAAGCCAAAAATGCTTTGTTTATATATGAAATTTATATGTATTTATGATTTTATATATGTATATGCACACATGGATTTCAGTAAAGATACAATTTGGAAGGTTAAGCCTTGAAGAACAGGTTGGATTTCAAGAAGGTACAAAGACAGAAAAAATAATAATGTCAAGATTTCTAGCAAATACTTTTATTTAGCTTGATATGTGAGTAATGGTAAGGATTAAATAGCTGAACCTAGACTTTTGTGCTAAATTGGAGGAAAGGAAAAACAAAGGAATGCATGGGATATAATTACGATGTCAAGGAGATAATGAGATAACTACTCAGTGACATTTTTCTCATACTTGCACAGTAACTATTTTATAAATCTATAATAGATCTGTTTCCCCCAACTCCAAATATTCACGGAATTCTTTAATAATTATTAGACATTATACATGATTAATTCATTTTAAGATTTATCAAATACTCTGTGCCAGATACCATATTTGGAATAAAACATGCTCAAGGAGGTACAAGGCATATGCTAATTAATGAAATATAATAGTAACAGTGTATCCATATAAAAAAGGCTATGGGAGGAGTATGAAAGCAATTTTTATCATTAATGATTTACTCACATTATGTACTGACATGAATGTATTCATAGAAAAGTAAAAAGAAAAAGGTAATTTATTTTGAAGTTTCATATATTATACACATTATAAATATACCTGTGTTGATCTTCTAGACTGTCTTGCTTGTCTAGATCTTGCTTTTCTTTGGGATTCAGACTCTTCATCTCTAACAGGAGTGAGGTATGATCTACAGTAATATATAATAATTGTTATTTGGAGGTGCAATATCTGTGAATGTTATTACATAAGAATGTGGGCAAAACATACAAGTTTAGAATTTTAATGTTAAGAAAAGGAGTCTTCAGAAAATGGGTACATCCACTCCGAAATTCAACCTGATAATTTTTTTAGATTAAATAAAACTAATCATACTAACAGCATTTTTCAAATTCTTCCCAACTATAGTAGTTAAAAAACAACAGCAACAAAAAAACAACTATATAATGTCATTCCACATTGCCCCCTTTAGGTTCCCTGCAACACCTTCCTAGATCATATGAGAAGTTATCTGGCTGAACTCTAGATCTATGTCTTTATGGTAAAATGGCTAGGACTGAATGTAACATTCAGGATACGGGATGACTACAGAGTAAGCAGTACTCCCTGTATTTGTGTCATCGTGCGTTTATTAATGCGGTCTTTGGCAGATATCATATCTTGTTCACATTGTAAGTTCTCTAAAAATTCAAGTGGTTTTATACATGAACTGCTTTAAAATCAACTTTACTCTTGGGTAATTTATCTTCACTAAATTTCATCTTATAAATCTAAACCTATGTTCCATCCTGTCTTACGGTATGCATAATTTCAAAGGCATGCAATCTATGTCAAGAGTTAAATAATTAAAGGGTTGAACAATCAAAGCTAAGACAGAGCCCTATAATACAGAAAGAAAACTTCCCTCAAATGATAAGAATTACCTGAGTTTTTTATGTATTGCAGGGCTCTGTCTTGTAATTTTCATTCTGTCTCCACATCAACTCTCTAGAGTTTTAAGTTTTTTTATTGAAATATACCAGATATTTCCTATTTTTATAACAATGCTAATGACTTTTCAAGTAATTACAAGTAATAGAAAACAATATAAAAGAAGAAAGAGAATAACCAATAAACTTGTTATTAGTTAAGAAACATTAATTTTAGAGTATGATGAGGAGCTTGTTTGTTGACGTTGGTATTTTAATTTGGAAAATTCCATACATTCTAATGTGTCTCTAGGAAAATCACAATATATTCAAGGGTCTGAGAAGTACTGAGGGAAGAAGCCAGTTTAACTGTGTTTAACCCAGCATTTCTCAAAATCATTTAAGTAGTGACTACATCTTTTTTTCCTTTGGTGGTACACCTAATTAAACATGGAAAAGTGCTCCATGAGACATCGGCTTGGAAAATATGGTCCAATGGTTATTCTTTTCATCCATTCATTTAACATGTACTGATGTACCAACTGGTCCTATGCAATTTATTGCTTTTTGGACTTCTACCAGATAAGAAAAAAATAGTAAAAGGAGATGAAATCTAGTTAACATAGCAAATCTGGTTAAACAAAAGTTTACAGCAGCCTGCCCTGGCTGGTGTGGCTCAGTGGATTGAGTGCCAGCCTGTGAACCAGGGGGCTGTCGGTTTGATTCCCAGTCAAGGCACACGCCTGGGTTGCAGACCAGGTCCCTGGTGGGGGGCACGTGAGAGACAACACATTGATGTTTCTCTCACTCTTTTTCTCCCTCCTCTCCTTGTCTCTGAAAATGGATGGATAAAATCTTAAAAAAAAAAAAACAACCTTAAAAAGAAAGTTTATAGTAGCCCATATGGTTTCATATCACTTCAGCATTTCAAGAGCTGCTATAAAAGCAAGAACATGAACTACTAAATTCTAACTCCTACTATTTATATGGTCAAAGTTTTCATATTTACTTTAAAACAAGGAAATCTGCATTGTCACCTGCCCTTTTAACTCCATGGCAAATCACTAATCAACCATCACTCTCTCTTCCAAGGAGCCAAGATTGATTTTCAAAAATCTATTTATCATCTTGTTTAACATATGCAGGTTAGGGGGTTAAAAATCAATAGTTAGACGACTTGTAAAATCTGTTCATTTAAATTTCCCATACAACATTTGCCCCAAATTAGCAAAACATCTAGCCTATCAATTTCTAACACATATATTTCTTATATTTGGTAGTTTCCATATGGTGTTCAGTTTCTTTCTCCATCTCTGGAGCACCTATATAGAGCAGGCCTCTAAGAACAGGAGATGTAGAGAAGAAAAATAGTTCATATATTTTACATATTTTTAATTACAAAGAGCTGATCATCAAAAAGAGAAAATATATCAATCAAACTCCATCACTGCTTTAATCATTACTATATCACACTGTCAGACTGGATCTCTTTCATAACTACTTAGGGCAATATGAATTTACTCCCCAGTTGTCTTATGTAGCTTACAGTTTTCTGAGCAACCCAAAAGTTGTTATTTTAAATTAAAGATTTTTTCCAATAAATGCAATTATTCCATATATATATATTTAATCCGTTGGCATTTACTGGTTGAAATATTTGAATTTATAATGTTTATATTTTGGTTACTCAACCAAATTACACCTTTAAATATCTGAATACCAACCCTTGTTTCTCACTTAGCTTTTTTTTTTGCTCCTATAGAGAAGATAAATAGGCAAATGGGAGCTGGCTGAGTGAAGAGAAAATGGTGGAAAAGAGTAGTTATACTAAAGCAACAGCTCCACATGAATCCATGCTACAAACACAAAATTATTAGTAAGGTACTGTCCTGCAGCTTGAAAAGATTATGGAGAATTGGAAATACTTCAACAATGAAATAATTTGCTACCATCATCTACTTAAAGCTAGTTTCTTCTACCTACTCCACTCCCCTTAAAATTAATACACTGGAAATCTTAACAAAAACAAAATTCCTCACCCAATCCTGGTCAATAAAAACAGGAAAATTCTGTAACACGATGCAATTTAATAGCATGTATGGTAACTTTACATAATATCCAAAAGTACATATGTAATGCTATCTAAAATGGCATAAATGTGTTAACTCAATTTTTCAGCCACAATATAGTCTTAAATTATCATATATACATTTTGGAGGCAACTTTACAGCCATATACATTTTGAAAGTAATTAATGAATTTTAATTAAAAGACGAACAAAAGAGGCCAACAATGTATTCAAAACTGCAAGCATATATCTGACATGAAACAAAACACAAACATTAATATTACTACAAACATCACTGAAACAAGGTAAGACAAACAAATTTTCTGTAAGAGCCCAGGAAGAATGTCAATAGGCACATTTTGTTTCTAATGCTATTAGAACTTGCTCTGTCCTTACAGTAACTCCAAATATTTAATTCTCAATCTTGAATATCTTTTAGGATTAATTCTAAAAAGTTGAAACTCAACTTTCTATAACAACATAAAAAATTTAAAAATATGAGGTTAAGAATCATAATTGGTTTTGAAACAACATGATTCTGGGATATATTCACTAGACTTTATCACTGAAAAAATGTTAAAGCACAGAATGTTAGAATTAAAAAATTCTGATCTGGAGAGAATTTTAACTTTAGGATTAAGGCAGAGGAAGGAATAAAAAACCAAGGACTCCTGATCCTTTCCCCACTTTATACTCCCACCCTACTGCCCCAGAAAAGCAAAACTCTCAGATTTATTTCACTAGAAGAGAATGATGGATGCCTGTGCTCCTCTAATTTCTGTTGGCTGTACGGTCTTATTGAGAACACTTCAAAAACCTAACACTGACTTAAATTTATAGAAAAATAAAGAAAGGATAATTCAAATATGATACAACCTATACTGGTACTCAAAGCACAATCTTTGAACTATCTGTAGTGGTGTTACAGAGGTATTATTACATTTCACCACAAAAATAAAAATGAAATGTAAATATATTGACAGAAGAAACTTACATTTAAAAAGTTAACATTTTGTTACTTTCCATATAATCACCACAAATGTTACTTAAGGGTCCTACTATAAGGATGCACTTTGTGAGGCACCAGACAAAGGATGTTTAAGACTGTCTATTTATGAACACTATATGCCAGAAATAAGACAAAGTTAACCTGGTCAGCATTTTAGAAAGAAAATATCAGTTATGTAGCCTATTTAATTTCACAAGAACAAAATATAAAAAAGGTTACATATAGCTTCCTAAGATTTTCTTCTTTCTCAAGAGGAAAAACAAAATTCAAAGCCAGGGACTAAGAATGATTATAGCAAGAAGACCAGACTGAGTCCTCTGTGATCTTGGGCATGGCCTTAGCTCTCACATTAACTATATCAGAGTGGAAAAGTCACTTAATATCTCTGGGCCTCAGTTTCCTTCTGTAAATCGAGTATATCACAAAAGATAACAGGTAAGTTCCTTTCTACATCCATGATTCTGTACTACTGACAGCAGCACACAAAATAAATTCATAGACTCTTAAAAAAATGTAATTAATGAGTGCCTTCTATATACCAGAATTAAAACTAAGTGAATGTACTCAACATAGTTATAATTATTTGGCTTATACATATGCACAAGAAGCCTGTTTTCACCAAGAGACTCTTAAAAGGAAATTCTCAAAAATAACAAAAACAGCTTAATTATCCATCAGATTTAATAATGAAAAGAAACAATGGGAAAAATGAAAAAACCTGTCATGTTGCATCTAGTTTTCCATGAATCTGACCATTTGTGTTTAGATCTTCATCATAAAAACATTTTGAATTAAACCAACCATTAAAAAAAAGACGGCCAAATAAGAAGACAAGGGTCTGGCGTACTGCCTTTAAACAAAAACAATACTGTTCAAGATGGGTTATCAAGTCTGAATGCTAACAATGGCTAATTATATCAATTTACATTTTATTTATTAACCTACTGGAGAGACGGTCACCAACTTCACAAGATTTAAAAAAAAAAAACAAAACAAACAACTTTCATCACTGGGCAAGATACAGCAGCAGTCCTAGTAGGACCTTTACACACCTGCGTCTCTCCCTGACCTCTGATGTGGAGGAGACAGTGCCAGCAGTAGTTGTAGTCAGGGTTGTGGTAGAGGCTGCAGCATTTACAACAGTTGGAGCAACGGGAATGGTCACTGCCGTAGGAACACTGTCCTTTTCTTTTTCAGTACTATCCTCAGCCCACAAACGATTTGAGGTACTATAGCATCACAAGAAGCAACACAAAAAGAGAAAAGGAAAACAGCTAAACAATGAAAGCACTTTCTAGCAGCTGAAAACGTGTGATTACAGGGATGGATTTTTTAAAAACACAAGGCAAGACATGTTTCATCTATGAACAAAAAGGTTAAACAGATCTGTCAAAGAGAGAAATTTATATTTTAAGCAGCCTAATTTCAAGGAAAGTTCGTAATTCAGGAATCTAATTTTTCCCCCAGACATGCGTAACGGTCTCTTTTTGGAACCAATTTTTGTTTGTGAATAATTTTATCAAGGTAAATGAAAAAAATCCAGAGCCCCACAATCTTCTAAACAAAAATGCATGCACATACATAAGCACACAGTAGGCCTGAACACAAAATGTATCTGTGACTCACCTGCTTTGTGTGCCTGCTGAGGAAGAACCCGTTGTAATCTTTGTAGTAGTGCTTGTGCTGGAAAGCAGGCTTTTCTGAAGCCCAGCTGCAGAGGTAACTGTTGGTGTTGATGTGGTGCTTGGAACACTAGAACTAATCAAATCATCTTGTCTTCTACCAAAGGAGCAACTAAAGGAAAGAGTCATATCTATATAGGATGTGTTTGTATGTGTATTCTATAGTTAATGTCTATACATTACACAGATTCACAAGGCTAGGGAAAATCTAAAAAACTGTGTTCCTAAATACACCACCAGCTCCAGCACCAAGAGTTGCACCTACAACTTGCTAGAGTCTAGATGATTTCACTAATTTGGTAGTGTATGATTTTACTGCCTCCCACTTTCCTCGACAAGCCTCAAAGATAATCTGATTGGATATTTTACATTTCTGGAACCATTCTAGATCATCTGGCCATGCCAGGCTGCGTCTGGAAAAAAACTCTTTGGTTTGGATTTATTTGGGGAAAGTTAAGACCAACATTTTTGAAGAAAATTGGTTCAGCAATGGGTCACATCCTCAGGAGTGATCCATGCCTACCTATATTACACAGGTTTGTCTTTGATTCTTCTTTTTAGTTGCTTTTAGCTATGAAATAATTTATAGCCCTCACCCCCAACCCCCTCCATTATATTACCAACATTCTAATTCAAGGCATTTTCATAGTTCTGAGTTCTAAGACAAGTGGAAACTTTCTGGGTCACCAAATGATGGCCAGATCTATTAAGACACTGATATATTTCAACTGCTCCAGTGAATTAGATAAGGAATTCCTTTTCAATATGCTACAGTTTAAAAGACACTTCATAATATATCCAACTGAATTAAAATATATACAGTAGGTCCTCAAATAACATTGTTTCACTCAACATCTTTTCATTAAAACACTGATGAGATTCCATAGGAACTTAACTCTTGTTTATATGAATTAGCTTAAGGTAGCATTGCTTTTGTCATACATCATTTCACTTCAAGTAGCATAACCTACTGGAGACATTATATGAGGACTCACTGTAATATAACATTAAGGCATTAATAGCAAAGTTTCACTTATCTTTAAATATATATTCTATGTCTTCAAATAAAGTTTCATTTAAACAACAAATAATAAATTTAAGACAAACACATATTTTCTTATATGATATTAACTGAGGGGTCCAAACTAATTACCTCATATTTTTATAAAATACCAAACAAGTTAGTTAAGAATTATATTACTACCTTTTATGATAAGTTGATACTTCATTAATTGAGCTATTCCTTTTGAGATCATCTTCCCATTTTCTTCTTGTATAGGAACTACTTGTTCGCAGACTTGATGAGTCTCTGTGGAAAGAATACCCTTCAGATTCTGGTAGATAATTTATAAACAGGGTTAACAAAGCTGTACATTAATAAGCATTAGAAGCAGAAGTAGAAACTAGAAAAATCCCTTGGGAAAACATCTGGAATATTTATTAAGTGGAAGTAATTCCAGTTCTAAAGATTCTATCCCTAAGGTATAATCCTATTTACAGGGGGGAAATTAGGAGGCCTACAGAAGTTAAATTTATGATTACAACACTAGATAATTTAAATGTCCACAGTGTGAGAAAGGGAAGTGCTTATTTAACCTCAACAGATCTACTCTGCGGAACATTAAGTAATGATGAAAAACAATGCTTAAATGAAAATATGTATTAGCATATGAGATGCTAAATAAAAAAAAGTCCAGATACAAAATTGGATATTATAACAGAATTACAACTATATTAATAAGCTCTCACACTCTATGTGCTGAAAAATAGGAAGAAACTAAATTAAGTAAGGGCATTTTCCTACCCTTCTTCTTTCTCCTTTTCGATATGTTCCACATATTTAGAGAGCATGTACTACTTTGTGACCTCATCTGCCACCACTGTCCCCTTACTCTGTTCCAAACACAATGCTTTTCTTTTTGTTTTTTGGGTTTTTTTTTTTTTTTTTTTTGCTATTTCATGAACATACCAAGCCAGAACTTCCTCAGGAGTCCATGGTGTTCTCTTTGGAATACCCTCCATCTCTTTCCACAATCCATATCCAAAACAATTACAATAATGCTCATGCTTTAACTCTCATGCTAGATAATAAAGATTTTATAATAAAAACATAAAGCAAATCATAGTTAATCCACCTGTTTTCTTTCTCTTCAATGTCAGATGTACTGGCTAGTCGTCTTGGTATGGTAGGTGCAACATATGCAAGCCTAGTTCCTTTACTATCTTTCTCCTACACAACAGGAAAAAAACATGAGTGAAAATAAATCTGTGTGATAATTGTAGGCTCTGCCAAAAGTATTTATTAAAGAAAGAGTATTCAACAATATATAATTACATAGCCATTACAGTTTACTTTACAGTATTTCCATAGTTCCTTGCCAAACTCTAAAATTGATGTCTATCCATATTCAATTATTATAAGCACTAAAGGACAGCCTGCTCAAACTAATTTTATTTTCTTTCTCCTTTTATCTACAATTGGATAATATTTTAACATAAGAAAAATTCCTCCATGTTTTAATAACTTTTTCTAAAACTTCTGTAACAGATTACTTAAAGTAATGTGGTATCAAAGGTAAAATATGCTTATTTCTTCCAGGAAAATATGGTTTACTCTTAAGTCCTAATCACTTATAACACTTATGTTATAAAAGAGATTCATTATCTTGGTATTCTACGTTTAGAAATATAACATCACAATAGTCAAAACGACATTCTTGACATCATACACCCACGTCTGATGGACAGTGCTTCCACAGTGGCATCTGGTACACCAGCATCGGTATTTTGGGAAAACTGAGCAATACATTTATACAAAATAAAAACACTAAAATTACTTGATGAGAAATTCCATTTCTGAATTTCTGATACAGGGAAACACTCCTAAACAGAAGGGAAAAAACTGTATGAAAGAAAAGTCCAAGCACTAAAAAGGCCATGGGAAATAAATAATCTAACGATATGAAGTAACGCTGAATGAACTGTGATATATTCTGTGTGATGCAATTAATACTGCTCTTCAAAATATATTTATTAAAACTACTCATTAAGACAAAGTTGCTTGTGATGAAAAAGCAAATAAAAAATTGCAGATACTAGATAAATGTAACTTAGGAGTATAATCACATTCTAGAAAAAATGTGTTCCTAAACTCGGGAAAACTTTCCTAATAAAATAAACTTCCTCCTCGATACATTTTGTTGTGAATTCTCAAGTAAGATGAAGAGTTCCTTTAATTGAGTACAGTCTAATCATATCTAATGATCCATTAGGATATTTGTTTAAGGTAGGTACATTTGTAGTAACATGTAATTCATTAAGTTAGGTGAATTAAATTGATACATAGATCTAATGATACATAGTAAAAAATCCAAGAGATCTGATGTTCCTGGAAAACAAATCATTACAGTTTTTGTGGAAACCAGATCATGAAATAGATTACCTTTTCTTTATTATCCAAAGAGGAGGAAAGTCTGGGACTTGAAGCTGAACGCATAACACCTGCAGTGTCTTTTTCTTTCTGAGCCTCTTTAGATGCTGTGATTTCTGCAAGTGCACCGTAACTGCCAGTCTTTCTAAGTCCTAACCTCCAAGATGCAGGAGACTCATCTTTTCTCTCTTCTTCTTTGGAAGAAATTTTTGTAGTTGAGGTTGGAAACTATATTTATTTTATTTTTAAAGAAAAGAAAAAAAGAATTATTACGACATCAGTCCATAAGCTGGAAACTGTTAAGTTTACAGAAAAAAAAATGTTTAACGTTACAGTTAATAGTTTCAGGAGCAACACTTTTACTAAGTAGGTTAATGTCTTAGTCAAAAGTGTAAAAGATCTAAAACTGAAAAAGGAATAAACTGCCTTTTCAGAAGTTAGATATAAGAAAACACACTCCACACTTTATATCACACAGAAAAATTATTATGCAAATACAGAGAGCAGGAAGGAGCACACCATAAGGACTTAAAACCATGCATCTTTGGAACCAATATTCATATTAAACTTGTTATATTGTAACCTAGTATAAATCCTTGCACATAGAAATGCCTCACCATAGATTTTTCACCCTTACTGGGCACAAGAACAATGCCAGTTTTGCGCAAGCCCTGCCTCCATGATGCAGGATCTACTGATTCCACCACAGGCATGATAGGAGCAATGAAATCATACTAAAGCCAATTAAAATAAGACAGGTAAAGAGATAAAGATCGAAAGTATGAAAACAGAAAAGGAAGTTATGAACAAAACATACTTTTTTCTTCTATAAAAGAATTGCATAATAAATTAAAACCCAATAACTGTGTAATAATCCAATCTTTAAAAGTCACTGGGAACAAGTTCCATTTTCAGCATGAGAAAACCTGAAGGAATCTTAAGAGAAACTTCTAAAGCAGTTAAAAGCATACAGAGTATATAATATAGAATGTTGAGTGAACAAACTACTGCACTTAAATTTTGTTCTTATTCATTTATATATTTAGGTTAAAAACTTAAAACCAACATAATCAACAAAAAAAAATTAATAAGTGACATATTTTCAAGTTATATTTTTTCAGTGATATTTTTAATACCATAGCTTATATTTACTGTTTGATTTTTACACTAAATATTGTATGAAATATTTCAACTAAAAACTTTTTTTGTACAAATATTCATTTCATTTTCAGGGCTATCCTTCCAACAGCCCTAAAAATGAAACATCTGTAATTTTTAACTAGTTCGTGTCATCAACTTCACTGATAGAATTTAAACATTCAATCAGTTAAATACAGATGGGTGAATATAGCAGCTAACTTGTTGCTACAACAAGCATAAGATACAGATACTTTTAAAAAAAACCCTTCTTTCATATTTATTGCCAAAGTTTGCTACAATTAGCAGTTTAACAGTTTGTTAAAGCACCCGTGATGTCAGAGGGCTACTTCACAGACAAAACTGTTATTAGGCCTCTGGTCCCTCCAGTAGTCAGTAGGGTTGAAACTAGACACATGCCGCGTTCTCCAGTTCCCAAAGTGTGTACTGAGGCATTCTAGGGCACCAGAACAAAATCACGGGAGCTCTACAGGACATTTTAAAGTTTTGAAAGAAGCACAGTGACATCTGTTAGACACTGTACAAACTCTTTCATTATTAACTTATTTGCACTTAACTACTTAATAAATAAAACAAACAGATGTTACTTTTGGCCAAGTGGCCCTTGAGGAAAAAAATTAGTAAAACACTAAAGGCTCCATTGATTGAAAAAGTTCAGGAAACTACAGTATTTCATTCCACAGGATTGGCACTGAGGTGAATGGTTGCTGATTTCTGAAATTATAGTCACAGTACTCTAGAACAGGGGTTGGCAAACTCTTTTCCTGTAAAGGGCCAAATTGTAAATTATAGGCTTTGAGACCACAGAATCTCTGTTGTTGCTATTTATCTATGCTGCTGTAGCACAAAAGCAGACATAGGTAATGCAGAAGCGAAAAATGTGGCCGTGTTCCAAAAAACCTTTATGTAAAAACACTGGAATTAGAATTTATGTAATTCTATGTATTTTATGTATATTCTTCTTTTGATTCCGTTGCCCATAAGCATTAAAAAATTTAAAACCATTCTAACTTGGAGGCTACAAAAAAGCAGGCAATGTAGGTCACCTCTGGCTACAGACCATGGTTACCAACCCCTGCCCTAGGACCTCCTCCCAACTGGAAGCAAATGTTATTTCTTCATAATAATATAGTCATTCAGCAGGTAACACTTACTGAACGTTGTAACAGAAACTGTAACAAATGTTTATTGGTGTCAGGCCCTAAGCTAAGTGCTTCACATGGGTTATCTCATTTAATTCTTACCATGACCCAATGAAGTACTATTACTACTATCTTAGAGTTGAGAAAAATGAGGTAGTATTACCAATTCTGAAACAAACATTTGCAACACTATAATAATTGACATACTTCCATTCTGTCTAACATAAATTTGCACTTAAGTCCTGGTGTATGTATTAAAAAAGCACCTTTCAATTTTATTTGGGGCATAAGTGAACCTCTCTGAAATATTCAACTATATCCACTCTCTGAAAGTCGTATTTTGGCTTTCGTAATAGGACACTGTATTGACTTTCTTACTCTTCTGATCACCCCCCTTCTTTGGTCTTTTTGTTGTTCTTTTGAGCAACTTTCCTTGTCATAGCTCAGCGATATAAATACCCCAAGAGTCTGTTCTCAGATCTCCCATTTGCCCTTTCTAGTTTCTTCTCCTGGGGTTTGGGAGTAGGCTAAATATTAACTGCATTCAGTTTATTTTCCAATTTGTTACTCCAGCTGAGTTGGACTCATCAAATCACATTCCTGACCATTCCTCAATTTCTATTTACCTTTAGAATGGGCCCTCAAGAACAATAATGGGAACCTGACACTCAACATGCCTAAAATCGAACACCTTTATTTCCAAACCAATTCTTAGTTCCCTGTTCTGTTAATGGCACCAATAATCTCTTCAACTAAAACTTCTCAGTCATGTTAGACGTTTTTTGGTTATCTTCCTCCACTTACAAACTAGATGCCAAGTCTCTAAATCTCCTCCTCTTCTTTGTAAGACCACCGCCACTCCTCTAATTTATATTCTCATCCTGGGATACTTCAGTAACTTTCTAATAAACCTTCTCTAAACCAGCCTCATCATCAAATGTACTTGTACATTGCTATCAAAATATATTCCATAAAGAGTAATTCTCTCATGGCCTTTTTCAAACACTTACAATTATCATCAAATTATAAAAAGAAAAAAGTTACCATAGAAATGGGACATTTCACAATTTGGCTCTACTTTCCCTATTTTATTTTATATTGGTACTCCTATAAATCTATCAAAGTAGATAACTCATTTTCCACATAAAATACTCCACATTAGCCCTACTTAGCTCACATTGTTTCTTTTCTCTCTTTTAAAAAACTGTACAAACCTTCCTTCTATTTAGTTGAAATACTATCTACTCATTCTTCAAGATCTATCTCAATGTTCTAATTTTATTACATCAAATCAAATATGCTTTCTTCCATTTTTAAACTATAACTACATTTGTACACTTTTATTGGCATACTTCATATATCTACAGCACGTAGTAGTCTTTTATTAAGTTATTGTTATGCTTAATGATTACATTCAGTTAACGAAAACATTTAATTCCCCCAAAATTCTAATTTTTACCACCTAGTAAAGAAAAAAGTTTATTTTTATGGAAATCAAAGTACATATAGCAGAGTAAGTAATCTTTTTCAGAGATCCCAACAATATTTATTTTGACTGGAGAGTGATATATACTTATTGTTAGTTAAAACTTTAAATCATAAAATTAAAGTGATGGTTTTATAGCTAACATTTCCACAAATCATAGGCCTGATTTCATTGCTATAGAAGTATTTTTTTATTTTTAGCTGAAGAAGTTGAGAGCTTAAGGGAAGATCACTTAAGGTAAATACAACTATGTTTCTCTGTAGCTACCAAAAGTTATAAAATATAAATTATATTGACTTCTGGCCAAGACGGAGGCGTAGGTTAGATACACTTTGCTTCCTCACACAACCAAAAGAAGGACAACAACAAATTTAAAAACAAAAAATAACCAGAAATGACAGAAAATCGAACTGTATGGAAGTCCAACAACCAAGGAGTTAAAGAAGAAACACTCATCCAGACCGGTAGGAGGGGCAGAGGCGGGCAGCTGGGGTGGAGATCCACATTTGTGTGTGGATAAACTGGGAGGAACAACTGGGGAGTGAGACAGACCACACAACCCAGCGTTCCAGCCCAGGGAAATAAAGCCTCAAAATCTCTAACTGAAAATACCTGTGGGGTTGAGGCAGTGGAAGAAACTCCCAGCCTCACAGGAGAGCTTGTTGGAGAGATCCATAGTGTCCTGGAACGTACACAAACCCACCCATCTGGGAATCAGCACCGAAAGGGCCCAATTTGCTTGTGGGTAGCGGGGGAAGTAACTGAAAACCAGCAGAGAGCAGAGCAAGAAGCACTGTTCCCTCTTGGACCCCTTCCCCACATACAGCACCACAACCCAGTGACATGGGCTGCCCCACCCTGGTGGACATCTAAGGCTCTGCCCCTTACTATGTAACTACCACACTGAGACCAAAAAAAAAAAAAAAAAAGGCCCAAATGAAAGAACAGATCAAAGCTCCCAAAAATATAGAACTAAGTGATGAAGAGATAACCAAACTATCAGATGCACAGTTCAAAACACTGGTAATCAGGATGCTCACAGAAATGGTTGAGTATGGTTGCAAAATAGAAGAAAAAGTGAAGGTTATGAAAAGTGAATTAAAGGAAAATGCAAAGGGAATCAACAATGAAAGGAAGGAAACTGGGACACAAATCAATGATTTGGACCAGAAGGGAGAAATAAACATTCAACCAGAACAGAATGAAGAAACAAGAATTCAAAAAAACAGGAGAGGCTTAGGAACTTCCAGGATACCTTTAAACATTCCAACATCCAAATCATAGGGGTGCCAGAAGAGGAAGAGAAGTTGAAAACTTATTTGAACAAATAATAAAGGAGAACTTCCCCAATCTGGTGAAGGAAATAGACTTCCAGGAAGTCCAGGAAGCTCAGAGTCCCAAAGAAGTTGGACCCAAGGAAGCGCACACCAAAGCACATCATAATTAAGTTGCCCAAGATTAAAGATAAGGAGAGAATCTTAAAAGCAGCAAGAGAAAAGGAGACAAAGGAGTTCCCATGAGACTTTCAGCTGATTTCTCAAAAGAAACCTTGCAGACAAGAAGGGGCTGGAAAGAAGTATTTGAAGTCATGAAAGGCAAGGACCTACATCCAAGATGACTCTATCCAGCAAAGCTGTCATTTAGAATGGAAGGGCAGATAAACTGCTTCCCAGATAAAGTCAAGTTAAAGGAGTTCATCATCACCAAGCCCTTACTGTGTGGAATGTTAAAGGGATTTATTTAAGAAAAAGAAGATGATCAAAAATATGAACAGTAAAATGACAACTCACAATTAGCAACAACTGAACCTAAAAAGAAAAAGAAAAACAAACTAAGCAAACTAGAACAGTAATAGAATCACATAAATGGCGATCACATGGAGGGTTATCAGCAGGGAGGTGGAGGGGAGAATGGGGGAAAAGGTACAGGGAATAAGAAGCATAAATGGTAGGTACAAAATAGACAGGGGGAGGTTAAGAATAATATAGGAAATGTAGAAGCCAAAGAACTTCAATGTATGACCCATGGACATGAACTTAGGGGGGGAGCTGGTGGGAGGTGGAGTGCAGGGGGAGAGGGAGAAAGGGGAGAAAAAAATGGGACAACTGTAATAGCATAACCAATAAAATATATTTAAAAAAGGAAAAAATGTAAGTGATCTTTAATACTGTTTTAGAGCTTCCTGGTTTGTGAGCTATTCCTTGCTTATGCAAGTGTGGAGGGCTCCCATGAAGTTTATGGACTGGTGGAGGAAACTAGAGAACTTAAGATAACTATGTCTAAGTGTTACAAGCATAGTAGTGAATGAGAATCTAAAAACAGAACTCTTAATTGCAAAATCTTTAAAGATGCATTGAGAAATTAACAATATAATCTTCAAATTGAGTTATGATGCTTGAAATTGAGAAATGGAATTTCTAAATATGCAAATTATAGAGGTAAACAGTTGTCATTAGATCAATTTAATTACAAACAGAAGTAATTCAGAATCAGAATTTTGTAAGCAAGTAGGTTATTAGCTCACTAATCTAACAGAGTTAATTAAGTATGTGCTTTCAATTAAGGTAGATGGCACAAATCGAGAAGTAAACTGCCAGAAATCTGGGGCTGTGCTTGAGAAAAATATAATTGATCACAAGAACTCTATTGTAATTGACTGTGGTTAAGTAAGACATAGCTTAGCTAAATACTCAAAAGAATGACAACCAGTTTACTGGCCAACTATTCCAAGGGGATGCAGCTGTTGGGAATATTTTTAAATCTAAGTGTTAACAGATAATAAATAAAAAAGCTAAAGTTTAGTATTCATTGAAGAAGTATATAGGGGTTCTAGGAGTAAATAAAACTTTAGTTAAAGCAACTCATGTTGATACCAGTTATATATGGCATGATAACCATCTTAAAACTTCTGCAGACAGATAGGCTGCTTCTGAAGAATTCCACTTTATAGCACAATTATGATCACATGAACATGGGATCTAGCTGAATTCAGAAGCCCTCAGTTCTAGAATATAGAAGGTAAAGAAAACTACACATTCACATTGTTCCTGATATTCAAACTGTACAGTGAAATCCACACATTTCTAACACCTAGAATTCATAATTTTGTTTTCCTTAGGAAAAGTTTTAGAAGATTATTACCAAAGGTATAGATTTTTAAAATATTCTCTACTTTGCAATTTTAAAAGTTTCACATTTTGACCACTTGGAGCCAGGTCCAAAGATCAGCAAGATTGACACTGAAATAGAAACACTACAGGGATTTAAAATCAGTCCTCAAACTCATGCAAACCAAGTAATGTCAGACAAGCAATAAAATAAGGAATTCAAAGGCAGAGACATGACAGCTAAAGAAAGTGAACAATCCCTCAGTGCACCCTTGATCTGGAAAAAAGAATAACTAGGAGTGAAAGCTGGGAAAATCTTGAGTGTGATCTGTACATTAGTGAACACAGATAATAGTATTATGTCAAAGTTAAATTTCCTAAATATGGAAAAATATTATTCATTGAAAATATTATTTCCTAAAAATATTCATTTTAGTGAGAGTGAAAGATAATGACTTTGTACCTAGGAGATATATACTTGCGTATTTAGAGGTCAAGTGTTATACTGATTGCAACCAATTCTTAAATGGTTTCGCAAAAACTTCTCTAAGAAAGTACGTGTGCAAATGTGTGCAGGTGAGTGTGTTTGTGTGTACACACAGAGAGGGACATGAGTATGCTCATAAAAGATAAGAGCTGGTGGAAAGAAGTCTTTAAAAAGAGATAAGTAGGTAAAAAAAACCCAGAACCATTAAACCATTTGGGTTTAAAGAAGTACAGGTTCTGGAGTGGCAGAAAAAAAGAAAGCCTTTAAAAAGATTAACACACTAGTGAAAAAGCACTGTTTGGTGCAGAAAAGGAAGGAAGAAGGGCAGAGAAGAAATGGAGAACAGAGTAAGACAGAAGAGGGAGATATGAAATTAAATTTTTGGGAGCTTCAGTCACTAGCCAGGATCTCTCAACCGGAGCTTAACAATATTGACTAGCTTTCCTTGTTTATTGTTTTCATCTTTTTTTCTTTTTGTTAGATAAGAAAGATGGCAACTCATTCGAGGCAAAAACTTACAACAGGTGCGGTCTGGAGCTAATCTCCAGTTTGTCATCAAAGATCATGCTCTTACCAGTATACCATACTTTCATGCTTGGAAAATCTAGATTCTAGTTTTCTCTTTGACTTATGGTAGTACTTTTTGTGCTTAATACTCATGTAAAATTATCAAAATGCACTTTTACTTTACAGAGATAAAAGATTAAAAAACAGACTTGTGTTTCTCAAAAGTTTCAACTGAAATAAAAACTACCATGATTATTCATTTCATATGAAAATTTTAATCTTTCTGCCATTTATTTGTGATAACTACCAACTGTAGTATCAATTGCAAAAGCATTAAAAAAGAATATAATATGGTTCAGAGTAAAACTTAGTCAAATTTTGGAAGAAAATATTCTTATTAAAAAACCTTAAATATTTTTAGAATAAAAAACTATAAAAATTTAGAACTGTCTTAAGGCTTTCACCCAAATAATACATAAACAGAATGTATGTATTTTTAGCAAACACAATTTTGGCTTACCTTTTTAATGGGTGATGTAGGTGTTGCCTGACCAGAGGACACAGTAGGTGTCGTCACAGCCACAGGAGCTGCTTGTGTACTAGAAGTACTGGCATTAGTTACGGAAGCCATGGGTTTTGTCTTATCTATTTTAATAAAAAAAGAACAACATTAGGAGTCAAGATTCTATATGAATTTGGTTTCAATGACTGGGAAATACCATTTTATATTCTATTTCTGTTTAAGGTCCTGTTAATTCAAAGACTTCTCTCACTATTATTATCCTTTTTAATAAGTGAATTTTTAAAGGAGTTTCTAGAAATGTCTCAGTATGTATGCTAACGTATGTAAGATAATATAAAGAAACATGACAAAGCTTCAAACAATAAAAAGCACAAATAGAATCTGACTGTTGTACTTTTAACACTACAGAAGTTTAACATTTTTTAAAAAATTTATATTTAAAACTTGAATGCATAAATACAATGTACTACAGACATTATAAGAACTGTGCAATTTTCTAACGGATCAACATATATCTAAAACTGATGGCTGCTCTTTATTCCAGGGAATCTAAAAGTGCTTTTTGTCAATAATCAGCTTACTGACAAAAAGTATGCTTCAATATCACAAAGAGCATGCCTTTTCACCCCTATAAAGTCTATAGATGAATGGGCATAATATCAGGTTGAGTATCTTTTCACAATGTATCAAGACAATTTCCAACTGGTAATCACCAAGAAAAAAATTTCTGTAAATATTAGAAATATTAATCTGATGCTAGAAAAAAATTGAAAGACTATGTTTCAACATATTAGTCAGACTGGCTTTACCAAAATGGTCACATACAATTTAAATCTTTAACTACAATTTATAAAAGAACTAGAAAAGCTTATTTTCCAAATGGTCAAAGGCCATTTTATCTAGTTTTAAACATACCTGTGGTTTCAAAATGGGGCAGGACAGGTATCCTTCTATACTTTGGGGAATAAGTATAATGCTTTAAAGCCTTATGAGATACTCATTTTCATTATATTACCTCTCTCCCTTTAGACCATCAGTGTTCCAAAGAAATGTTCCACCTTAAGTTATCATTACTGTATGGTGTTATATCTTATAAGATAATATTTAAAAGGCCTTATCTTTGGGGCAAGTATAAACATCCCAATGACAACCTGAATTTGCAATGATTTAGTTCTATTTATGACTACAAAAATATCTGTAAGATGTTATTAAGGTGAAAAGCGTATCTCAAACGATACCGAAGGACAACACCAAACTGTCACACTTAAAAATCACTATAACCTTAGGTTTCCAAATAAATTGAATCGGCTACACTCAGTCTAATAAACTTTGTCACTGTTAAATAATATCTTTTTACCTTCAACAGAAGTTAGGCCTACTAGCACAGTTAAATACAAATCATGTATAACCTAATTAGACCATCTTCCTGAAAAACAACCCACTTAGAGGTAGTAATTCATCATTTATTTATTGTCTCCATACATACTTCAAGTACTGTCCTAGGCACTGGGAACGTATCAGTCAATAAAAAGACACAATATCTTAACTGCACAGCAGTTACAATGTAGTAAAGAAATAAACAATAAAGATAAAATTCAATAAATTTTCTGTCATTTTATTATTTTTTTCTTTTCTCCCTATTTTCTTTTGGTTTAAAAATTTGTTTTAGACTTGACTGGTGTGGCTCAGTGGATTGAGTGCAGGTCTGAGAATCAAAGGGTCGCTGGTTCACTTCCCTATCTAGGGTACATGCCTGGGGTACAGGCCAGGACCTCAGTAGGGGGTGCGAAAGAGGCAACCACATACTGATGTTTCTCTCTTTCTTCCTCCCTTCTCCTCTCTAAAAAATAAATAAATAAAATCTTTAAAAAATTGTTTTATATCAGTGAAATCTACACACCAAAAATGTATATGTATGTATGTAAACATTTATGTTTGGCTTAATAATAATAATGAAACAAACACCAGGTGTTTACTATCCAACCTAAATAAACATTATTAATATTGCTGAAGCCCTTCTATCCATTTGATTTTAATGAAGAATGAAAAAATTCCAAGTCCTAGAGGAAAAAAATCTAAAAGCAAAAATATACCTCACTTTCTCATTCCCTCAACTAATCTCAAATTTATAAATTATTTGAAAGGAAATTATACTTTTGGTTAAGTTCCTATTTTCATCTGATTTTTGAAAAGAACACCAATTAAAAATAGGTTTGGTAAAAAAACTAGTCTGGTAAATAATTTATAAAAGACAGTTCAGTAAAATAGTTATTTTATGTCAAAGAGTTTCCCAAGGAAACAGCCATATAAAAAGTAGAAAAAAGAACAGTTTAGAAACCGTCAAATCAAGCTGTAGCTCTACAGGGAAATGGCTGCCTTCTTAAGCTTGCCAAATAAAGTATGATAAAGCCTTGTTGATATTAAAAGAGTGAGAGAGAAGAAACCACACAGCATTTACACGGATTAATTCTTGAGACAGAGTCAAATTTTCCTGGCACAACTGACTACTAGCAACAGGAAGAACAAAATTATCATAGTACAATGCTTCAGAGGAACATTCAAAGTTAGCTCAGTGAGAAACTAAGCAGAAAGTGGCTGATATGCCTACGTCCCAAACAGGGAACTAATACAATACAATTTAATGGTATCTAGTTCTATTTATATTTATAGAATAATGGAGTTTAGAGAACTATCCAGATTATCTAGTCCAATTCTTTTCATTTTACAAGCAAGGAAATTTCAACCAAAAGAAGTCAGGAAAATTGCTAGTCAGTGGCAAGACAGGCCTAAATCTGAAGTCTTTTGTTTTAAATAGTTCCCAGTGCCTACCACTGAACAGTGAATTATACAGAAAGAACTAAAAATAATTAGAGAACAGTATCTCAGAAATCTCTGTGAGATGCCTGGATTTCCAGTTCTTGAACTGTAATACATAAGTAGTAAAAGACTTGACACATATGCATTAAGAGATCTGGGTGCCAGTCTTTGCTTTCTTGTACACATGAACATGCAGTTTAATTCATAATTATATATTTAACTACTGATTGGGGGCCGGGGCATGTCACACAAGATTAACTACATAGACATAACTTTAAATACTTGCAAAAGTATCTGAGACAATTTAAATTCCATAATATCATTTCAACTTGAACATGGAAAATAGCACAAATTTAACTGAAGTGATATTAGTTTAAGGATGTATATTGATCGCATTTAAATCATTAATGTAGAATTTTATAAAATTATTATATGAAAGCCAACATATTATAAAGCAATTGATTGCTATATAGTACCAATATAGAGCAGGTATTATTACCCTGATTTTACAGAGAAATCTGAAATTAAACAAATTACCTACATCTACAATTATATGCATGAATCAGTCTGTGTCCTTAAATACTGCATTCTCACATAATTTGCTTTTATAATTAAAAACATTTTAATTAGCACATTATAGAAATAAATTATATGCCCAATGACTACCTGTTGCTTTAGTTTCCAATTACCCATATTACTGTCACCAAGGCAAAAGATATACTAAATCACCTGACCAGTAATGTGACAGCAATAAATAAAAAAATTAAAGCCCTAAGTGACTAGAATTTATATATATATATGTATATACACACACACACACACACACACCCCTAAAAACTCTATGTATTACTGACAAGTAATTTACTTGTATGATTAGCAAGCTTCAAAAAAAAATAAAGGAATCTCAAACGTATCTCCTGGCAACACAGCTAACCCGCATCTGTTAGCAGCATCTTGTTTTGTTTTTTTTTTTTAATTTTTATTTATTTTTAGAGAGAGGGGAAGTGAGGGAGAAAGAGAGGGAGAGAAACAGCAATGTATGGTTGCCTCTCACATGGCCCTCACGGGGACCTGGCCCGCAACCTAGGCATGTGCCCTGACTGGAAATTGAACCGGGACCGCTTGGTTCCCAGCCCGCGCTCAATCCACTGAGCTACACCAGCCAGGGAGCAGCATCTTGTTTTTAATGGTTAACAAGAGTTATCAGTATGTTCCTCAATATTTATTTGGCAAACTGGAGCTTCAAAAACTTTCTGATATGAAAAATTTTGCTGAGTAAAAAGAAAATGATTCAAAACTGTTAGTGTTGTTTCTAGAGGGCATAGAGGTAGTCCAAGAACTTCCAGGCTGCAGTTGTGTTTAACGATGGCCACCCAAACTGGTTTTGATAATGATGACAGGGTTTTCATTGAATGAAAATCTTAATGAAAATGGTATTTTTTTCCTCATAAAGTTATGTTAAAACATCAAGTTATGCAACTCAGAGAAGGCAATACTGGAACCTCCTGCTGTTCAGAAGCTTTGAGTGATAAACTGATATAGAACAAGAAAAATATTAATTAATAAAAGCAATTTGGTAAAATCTATGAACACTATGGATGAGAGGAAAAAATGCAGAAACAATATACTTGATAATAAAAAAGGAAAAGAATGCAAATTGTCACAGCAGCTTCACAAAGCAATTTGCGGCATCTATGAAAATTAAAAAAGTGACTAATAATTCAATTTTAAGTATACCTACTAAAGAATCTCTTGCACTTATACTCAAGGAGGCAATTAGCTAAATGATCACTATAGCATTCTTTGCATCAACAAAAACTGGAAATAAGGTAAATATTTATCAGAAGGGAATTGGACATATTATTGGACAAATATTATACATTTAGTATTTTGCCATGTATAATGCATACTTTTTTGCTCAAATTTTTGAGCATATTTTGCCATGTGTAATGCATACTTTTTTGCTCAAATTTTTGAGGTAAAAATAAAGATGAGCATTATACATGGGTAGTACTAATTATTTATATAAATATTTTAAATTCCTTTATTTATGCTTATGTGTTAAAAGTGTAACTCTAGAAAGCAATTAATGATATCTGTATGCAAAATAAAACCCTCTACAGTACAAAAAACAGGTATCTAAATATAAAAAAATAAGAAACTGAATTAAGAAATTCAAGATTTTTCCCCTGAAAGTTTGGGGCAAAAACATGGGTGTGCATTATACACAGCAAAATACAGTATACAGCAACTAAAGGGACGAGTTACATAAAGATACAGATACGAACAAATCTAAAAAATACAACTTTTGACAAAAAAAAAAAAAAAAAAGGCAAGCTGTATAACAACTCCTAGGGTATAAAAATAAAAACACAAAATAAGGCCTGATCAGCTGTACTACAAAGAGAGAGGCCTCTGGTCTGATTCCTGGTCAGAGCACTCACCTGAGTGTGGGCCAGACCCCTGGCTGCGGGGCAAGTGAGGGACAGCCTCTCAACGTTTCCCTCTCTTTCTGCACCCCCTCCCCTCTCTCTCAAAATAAATAGATAAATAAATCAATCAATCTTAACACACACACAAAACAGCCTTAAAATTACATGTATATTTCTGAATGTACATGTAATGAGAGTATAAAAATAAAAATGGCCTAGAGGATTGAAGAAAAAACTCGTGATAATGACTGTCTTTGGGAGGAAAGGCTTTAAAAGGAAGTATACTAGGGTACATAAAGAAGAGAACTATAATGTTTTAATTTTATTAAAAGTTTAAAGCAAATACAGTTAAATGTCAACAGTTAAGTTTTGGTAGTTCGAATATGAGTGTTTATTATATTATACTTTTCTGTGTCATTAAAATTCCTCAAGCAAAGTAAATTTCCCTATACCACCATAGGAAAGTATCTTGACTCATCCTCAACTTTTTAAAATTTCATTGTTTTTTAGGTAATATTTGGGGTGCTACTGGGACCTACTTCTGGACTTTTGGGCCTCAGAAAATAGTAGGAACATTCTTGAATAGCTGCAAAACCCATTTACATCCTATCTACACCATCCTAAGGGAGACCTAGAAGTCTCTTCACCTTGAAACCTAAAGAGGTCAGGAAAAAACGAAAAGGTGAACAAGAGCCTCTAATTAATTAGAGAACAATAAAATCACAACTATACTGCCTGAAAGATAATTTACTGGCTCTGTAGGTATCCAAACAAGTAGCAAATCAGTCTGAAAGTTTCAAAATTAAAGCTTGATCTCATCTAACTTTACACTGAATCAAGAATCACTAAAAATTCTTTTATCCTTTACATTTTACCTGTTTCAGCTTCTGATTCTGAATCATCTTCTTCATCTTCTTCACTAGAGCAGCTAGATTCATCTTTCTTTCCTTCTTCTTCTTCATCAACCTTTTCTTGTTCCAGAGATTCAATACGGGATGCATTTTTCTCTGGCTCAATAATTAATGTCTCTTTGCTGTGAAAGGAAAATAGCTTTCAAATGATCACAAACACAAAAGGAGAAAATACATTAATTTTTTCCAGATCTACAAAATCTAACAATGATGACATGACAGTGGCCATCATGCCAACTCATTCATAGCAATTACAAAACCTACGTTAATATTTTACTTACTTTTTAAAGGTCTTCTGTGACTGATTATTGTCCATATTGGCTGTTGATTCAATTAGTGGAGATTTCTTCTCCCGTTTTTCACTATGGAGCTTTATAAAAGTTATGGAAGGGAAAATAAGAATACTATTAAAATAATATTAATAAAATATAAAATTTATAATAACAAACATTGAACAAAATAAAACAAAGAAAATATTTAAGTTGTACATGGAAAGAAAGGGGCTTGGATCAAGGACAAAAAAATTATCCTTGACAAAGACAGTTAAAAAACTCCATGAAGGACTAAACTGGATTCTTTTAGATTCCTCTCAACTTTGTTCACTAAAAATTCAGGGTCCAACCACAACTTAGGCGGTCTGATGATACTTTACTTCAAAATCTGTTTCCTAGTTACGTCACTTCTTGCTTGTTCAGGGTTGCTATTTGAGGAATCTGATTTTATAGCCTCTACCCTCTAAGAAAACTTTCTTTTACCGATTCTGGAGAGTAGGGAAGGAACGGTGAAAGAGAGATAGAGAAACATCGACAGGTTGCCTCTTGCACGTGGCCCGGCTGGGGACCAAACCTACAACCCAGGCATCTGCCCTGATTGGGAACTGAAACAGCAACCTTTAGTTTTGTAGGATGTCACCCAACCAACTGAGCCACACCCACCAGGGCCTAAGTAAACTTTTTTATAAACTTAGAAGAACATGCTATTCTTCAGGACAAATACATTATAGAAGTATTCATTTTATGAAGGGAGGTTAAAAAAATGGGGATAAGCCTTGCTGGTGTGGCTCAGGGAACTGAATGCCAGCTTGTGAACCCAAGGGTCACTGGTTCAATTCCCAGTCAGGACACATGCCTGGGTTGCAGGCCAGGTCCTCAGTTGGGGGTGTGCAAGAGGCAACCACATATCAATGTTTTTCTTCCCCCCTTCCCTTCTCTCTAAAAATAAGTAAATAAAATCTTTAAGGAAAAAAAGGGGGATAAGCAATATACAGGTAAAATACCACCACTACTCCTTTATTCTCTTTCACTGTCATTTTAGTTTTATAGTCGGAACATACAAAACATCACAAGAATATTTTTTTATCTGTCTGAAACTCAAAGCTACTAAGAGAATTCACTAATGTAGATAATTTTTAGATAGTCATCAAACATACCAGATTTTGTTTCTTTTGCAACTCTTCTAAATATCCCAAAATGTCTTCATCTGCTACATCAAAGGCTGTCTGGCCCTAGGTAAGAAACAAGGGGGGCGGTGATAGTAAAAACTCAATAGATTATAAAATGCCTTTGGTGATCCTGTATATTTAATTAGGAAAAAGTTAGATAACATTTTTATGTTAGTCAGAAAACATAGTACACATAACTTGAATGAGATGTACAAGAAATCACTGTAAGAGAGAAGCAGTTGATAGATCTTTCTTACTTTTTGGTAACAACTTTATTTAGATAAAATTCATATACCATACAAATCACCCATTTAAAGTACACAATTCAAGTTATTTTTAAAAAGTATATTCACAAAGTTTTACAACTATCAACATAAACAACTTTAGAATATTTTGATCACCCCCACAAAAAAACAACAACAATGTATCTACTAGCATTCATCTCCTACTTACCCATTCCCCCCTAGACCAAGGCAACCACTAATCTACTTTCTGTACTAGGAATCTGCCTATTCTGGGCATCTCATATAAATGGAATCATGCTATATGTGATCCTTTGTGACTAGCTTTTCTCACTTTGCATAATACTTTCAAGGTTCATCCATGTTGTACCATGTATCATTATTTCATTCCTTTTTATTGCTGAATAATATTCTGTTGCATGACATACCACATTTGCTAATCTATTTATGAGTTGATGAACATTTGCTTTTCCTTTTTGCTTTTTGGTATATATAATGAATAATACTGCTATGAACCTTTGTCTATAAGTTTTTGTTTGGACATCTGTTTGCATTTTCTTGTGAGTATAGCTTACAGGTAGAATGACTGGATTATGTGGTAACTTCATGTTTAACTTTTGGAAGCCTTACTACTTTTTGATACCTCTATAAAAATTAACTAAAGTCTTAGAGTAATAAAATAAAAATATGTATTTTTAAAATGCTTGAAGTTAAGTCTGCCATAGGTATAGCTTAGTTTCAAAAATTAATCCAGATGAACATCTGTTCATCTATTGTTCTGTGTGGAAAAGAATATTTAAAATAGCTGCTGACTTAAATGTTAGACCTGAAACCATAAAATCCTAGAAGAAAAAGGAAGCAAAGCCTAGGACATTGCTCGGAGCAATATTTCATCAGATATATCTACTCAGGCAAGGGAAACAAAAGAAAAAATAAACGAATGGGACTACATCAAACTATAAAGTTTTTGTACAGCAAAGGAAAACATCAATGAAATAAAGAAGACAACCCACAGAATGCGAGAACATATTTGCCAATATATCTGATAAGGGTTGATATCCAAAATTTATAAAGAACTTATAAAACTCTACACTAAAACAAACAGCCTAATTAAAAACTGGGCAAAGGACCTGAATCAACACTTTTCCAAATAGGACATACAGATGGCCAATAGACATAGGGATAAGATGCTCAATTAATCATCAGAGAAATGTAAATTAAAACCACAGTGAGATATCTCACACCTGTCAGAATGGCTACTACCAACAAATCAACAAACAAGAAGTACTGGTGAGGAGGATGTGGAGAAAGGGGAACACTTTTGCACTAGTGGTAGGAATGCAGACTGGTGCAGCCACTGTGGAAAGCAGCAGTATGGAGATACCTCAAAAAATTAGAAATGGACCTGCCTTATGACCCAGTGATCCCATTTCTGGGAATGTATCTTTAGGAACCCAAAACACTCATTTGAAAGAACATAAGCACCCCTATGTTCATTGTAGCATTATTTACAAGCACACCCGTTAACTTAACCATGCTTTTTAGACAATAGATAGGACAGTTATGAAGCTAACCAAGTGTAACTACTATAAAGTTACTATGCTTCATTAATGGGGTACTAATGAAGTAGGGCACATAAGCAGTCACTCAAAGCAACCAGGAAACTACTGAGGAGGGCACAATGCTGAGGTACAAGAAAAATAAAGACTCTATCAATTACAAAGACTATCTTCAAAAAATCACTGCTTAAAAAATCAGTTCAATACATCTGTACATTACTAGATCATCCTAGTGCCATTATTTAAATGCAGTTCATTCTTCCTTCCTCACTTATTCGAACTGAATTGCTTTTGCAGGTATGATCTCTTCATCTTTACAACAACCAGTGAAGTAGTCAGGACAATCATTATTATGATTTCCATTGTACAGATGAGGAAACCTAGGATTTGAGTATATGATATTTGCCCAAGGTCATGCAGGTAATGAAGGAAGAATGGGAATAGAATCTATGTGTCTTTTGCTCCATTGTTTTTACAGGAAACAAGAAAAGGCCCAGACAGAGTAACAGCAGCAATTTTGTTATTCACTCGAATCTTTAAAATGACAGCTGCGAAGCCAAAAAATTGTCTACTAATGATTGCAATACTGCAGTTACAGACAATTGCAACTAGAAAGGCACCTTAGCTAATATTTTTTAAAAGCTACTATTTAGGTACTTTCTCCTAAAACTGGAAACTTTTAATTAGTTAAGCAAAATAATATAAAAACCTTTCTATTTAAAATCTGTACCACATAATTTATAAGTTAAAATGACAGCGAATGTGCTTTAGAGTTTGCAAATAAGTTAAAGAAATGAGGCTAAAATTTCTTAATACCATAACTTGAGAACATTTTCCCCACTTTTATATAGAAAAAATTTTAAGCTTTCTAGGATATGATTTATTGCATTTTCTATATCATATAATTCCCCAAATTATGTTTTCTGTTAGTAAAGAATTTACCTAACTTAGAAAGTATCTTAACTACATTTCTTGATATCATTCTAAGAAATGTAGCAAAAAATTTCAATTTGCAAATACTTAAGAAAGTATTAAATGACAACATAAATTTATATAGGCAGGCTTACACAATTAAGACTAACTTATTTTGATTGAGCATGAAGTATGACATGTTATTTTAAAATGTAGCCAATGAAAAGAGAGACAGCCTAAGTCACACAGGCAAAATTATAAAATTGTAAGTCTTTTAAAAATATCTTCCATTACTATAGATAATAACTCTAAAAACAAGTTGCATTTGGGTATATTTATGTCATAAGAGCTTTTGGAATCCTATGTATACTATGTAGCCCCTTGCTATTAAAAGATGTCTTGAAATTTTTGATACTTTCAAAGAAAAATCATATTTTGATAAAAATTTAAAACCCACACTTTTACAACTTATGAGTTAGTATTAGGAAAAATAAAACATATGAGAATGCAAAAAGTAAGGAACGTTGCAGAAGAACTGAGCAGACTAAATGGAAACAATTATCAAGGCTTTATGAAAATCACTTGACTTTACGATCATGTTCCTGAATCTGCAAAACTCAGATACTTTATACAGTTGTTAAAAGGATAGCACTGTCCTAAAACAAGTTGAAAACCAAAAATTTCTAAGGAATTATGAGGCAGAACCCTCTGAAGATCATATAAAGATGCACTAAAGTGATAAAGTGAGGAGGGCAGGGGATAGTAATGGGGGAAAAATTGGGACAAGTATAATGGAACAATAAAAACAATTTAAAAAATAATTAAAAGACAATAAATTAGGTTCATGTATCCAAAAAAAAAGGGAGACCCAAGGAACTGCTAATATAGTAATATTGAAAAAGAGAAGATAAAGCAAAATGATTTTATATGTAGTTTTCTCCTAGAGCACAATTATGAATTGTATAACATAGGAGTTCGGCAATGGCAGAACAGGTGCAAGATAAAGTAGTTTTTTCTAATATGTTCCATATATTGTTATGCTTCACTAGCAAAACAACATGTTGATATAATCTTTCCAGAAAACCAGTTCAAGTAAATAAGTTTCTTTCTTCTGGCCCTTATCTGGAGGTCACTGTCACTGAATGAACCAGTCTATCAGCACTGCTCATGCCAGTGGACAAGTGGCCTGCAGGGGGTATAATTTGGGAGACAGGATGCAGAACAGAGATCAGAAGGCATACAGATAATTCATTCACTAATTTGTTCAGAAAAATTCCAGCAGCTGGGGGGAATTTCTATATAGAAGGAGAGGAATATGAAATGTCAAGCTAAAATTAGGTGGCCTTTAACTTAAAATTAAATAGTATCAACATTTATTCATCTTCTAATGCTGATTACAAAACAGAAAACTTAAAAAAAAAACCAAATTATCAGAAGTTTTGACATAAATACAGATTGAAGATAATTATTTATAAGGACAACCCTATACTTATAGATGGATGATCCTCAAATATTTTTTATCTTGACTTGCGTGAAAATTTTTACAATTTCCTATGATTTTCTTGCTTGCACATTTCTTACGTAAAATACATTGATAAATATGTATTATGAAATACTCCAGAAAAAACAAAGAAGTTCAGGGGGTTTATCTCTTTATGTCAGCAACTAGGACATACACTACTACCCTCAACCTCTAAACACCCATGGGAAAATCTTAGGTATGTGGTACATTTCTTCCCTTTGCAGATACCATTTAGAAACTGCAGTTACTAAAATAACCAACACCAGCATCCATACTTAATGGACATAAAACAATCAGATGACCCCATCTGAATAAAGATGAGACCACTTCAGGATCCTATGCTAAGTAATTTACTACATTAGCTTATGAAGTAAAATATATAAAGGATATCCAATGGAAGTCAAGAATAATTAAGCTCACAGGAGAAACATGTTTAGAGCTCTGCAACTGCTGGTAAATGATCCTTATCATCTATGGACATAGAGTGGGAGGGAACTAGTAAGAATATTGGTGACACTGGTAACTGACTGATGACACCTGAAAGGGAGCAGAGGAGAAAAATCTAATAAGGAATCTGGTAACTTGAATATGTTCACGATTTTAAAAAAAGTACTTATATGACATTTGCTCCCTCCACCTACCTAACTGGGCAATATTAAAGTAAATCACTTACCTCACTAAACTTTTCTCAACTGCAAAACTAGGAGACTGGATGTTACATCAATTTGGCATATGACTTTACGGTTTTTACCATTTTCACCTGATATGAAACCCCCAGTCACGTAAGTGACTATACATGCCACTTGAAAAGGTACTAACTTCCCGCCAAGATGGAGGCATAGGTAGATACACTATGCCTCCTTGCACAAACAAAAGAAGGACAACAACAAGTTCAAAAACAAAAAATACCAGAACTGACAGAAAATCAAACTGTATGAAGTCCGACGACCAAAGAGTTAAAGAAGAAACATTCATCCAGACTGGGTGGAATGGTGGAGATGGGCAGCTGGGGTGGAGAGAACTAGAAGCAAGGCAGTGGCTGGAGGACTTCAAGGTGGTGGCTAGCAGACTGGGTGGCCCCATGTTTGTGTGCAGATAAACCGAGGGGAACAACTGGGGAGCAAGATAGACCACGCAACCCAGTGTTCTAGCCCAGGGAAATAAAGCCTAAAACATCTGACTGCAAAAACCTGTGGGGGCTGTGGCTGCGGAAGAAACTCCCAGCCTCACAAGAGTGCTCGTTGGAGAGACCCACAGGGTCCTAGAATGTACACAAACCCACCCACCCGGGAATCAGTACCAGAAGGGCCCAATTTGCTTGTGGGTAGCAGAGGAAGTGATTGAAAACCAGCAGAGAGCAGAGCAAGAAGCACTGTTCCCTCTTGGACTCCTCCCCCACATATAGCACCACAACCCAGTGAGGCGGGTTGCCACGCCCAGGTGAACACCTAAGGCTCTGCCCCTGACTATGTAATAGGCACGCCCAGACAAAAAAAAAAAAAATTGGCCCAAATGAAAGAACAGATCAAAGCTCCCCAAAATATAGAACTAAGTGATGAAGAGATAGCCAAACTATCAGATGCACAGTTCAAAACACTGGTAATCAGGATGCTCACAGAAATGGTTGAGCATGGTTGCAAAATAGAGGAAAAAGCGAAAGATAAGAAAAGTGAAATAAAGGAAAATATACTGGGAACCAACAGTGAATGGAAGGAAACCAGGACCCAAATCGATGATTTGGACCAGAAGGGAGAAATAAACATTCAACCAGAACAGAATGGAGAAACAAGAATTCAAAAAAGTGAGGAGAGGCTTAAGAACCTCTGGGACAACTTTAAATGTCCCAACATTTGAATCATAGGGGTGCCAGTAGAAAAGGATCAGCAAGAAATTGAAAACTTATTTGAAAAAATAATGAAGGAGAATTTCCCCAGTCTGGCAAAGGAAACAGACTTCCAGGGAGTCCAGGAAGCTCAAGAGTCCCAAAGAAGTTGGACCCAAGGAGAAACACACCAAGGCACATCATAATTACATTACCCAAGATTAAAGATAAGGAGAGAATCTTAAAAGCAGCAAGAGAAAAGGAGACAGTTACCTACAACGGAGTTCCCAAAATACTACCAGCTGATTTCTCAAAAGAAACCTTGCAGACAAGAAGGGGCTGGAAAGAAGTATTCGAAGTCATGAAAGGCAAGGACCTACATCCAAGATGACTCTATCCAGCAAAGCTGTCATTTAGAATGGAAGGGCAGATAAAGTGCTCCCCAGATAAGGTCAAGTTAAAGAAGTTCATCATCACCAAGCCCTTACTGTGTGGAATGTTAAAGGGACTTATCTACGAAAAAGAAGATGATCGAAAATATGAACAACAGTAAAATGACAACAAGCTCACAACTATCAACAATTGATCCTAAAAAGAAAAATAAAAACAAAAGCAAACTAAGCAAACAACTAGAACAGGAACAGAATCACAGAGACGGAGATCACATGGAGGGTTATCAGCGGAGAGGGGGAGGTGAGAAAATGTGGGAAAAGGTACAGGGAATAAGAAGCATAAATAGTAGGTACAAAATACAAAACAGACAGGGGGAGGTTAAGAATAGTATAGGAAATGTAGAAGCCAAAGAACTTCAATGTATGACCCATGGACATGAATTTAGAGGGTGGGGGAATGTGGGTGGGAAGGGGGTGCAGGGCAGAGAGGCATAAATTGGGGAAAAATGGGACAACTGTAATAGCATCATCAATAAAATATATATATTTTTTTATTTTTTTATTTATTTTTAGATAGAGGGGAGGGGAGGGAGACAGAGAGGGAGAGAAACAGCAATGTACGGTTGCCTCTCACATGGCCCTCACGGGGACCTGGCCCACAACCCAGGCATGTGCCCTGACTGGGAATCGAACCGGGATCCTCTGGTTCCCAGCCCACGCTCAATCCACTGAGCTACACCAGCCAGGGCCAATAAAATATATTTTTAAAAAATTACTATAAGCAAGCTAAGAGGACCATCAGGTAAAAAAGAATTAGAAAAACACTTCTACATGTATTCCAACTCATAATGAAGGAAGAAAACATTCATATAGAGATGTAAAATATTCCTAAATTATGAATTCTTAAAAAGATATTATAATATCAATTCAAATATCCAAATCTACTCTACATGTATGGTAATAATGATTGCTGAAAGAGCAGTAGCTCTTTCTAGGCTGAATAGAGGCCAAAACCACCTTATACATAGCTGAAAAAGACTTGATTAATTAATAATAAAAATTAATATATAATTGACAGAATATTGTTTTACATAGTAAAACTGAATACAATTATATAATTTATATTCTTTTAATATTTTAAGACTAAAATTACATTTCTAAAAGTTATAATCTCTAAAATACATTTAAAAGGCCTTACCACTTTGTTGACCATCTCCATATCACATAAATTGTCCACTAATATTCGACATGCTTCTTCTTTACCCCAGTGAGCTGCGGCATGAAGAGGTGTCCAGCCATCATAATCTTTAATATTAACATCATAGCCTGCCTGTATTAAAAGTCTAAAGAAATTATAGTTAGATAAATAATCATTAACAACCAGAAATGAACAAATATAATCAATAGCTTTATACCATGCGAGTTAACAAAAATTTGCAATATATTTCTCTTTTCATAGTTCAAATCCCCCCTCTCATCAATGAAAGAGGGCAAAAGAAAGTAATTCTCAGAAAACATTGGCAAAGAGCATCTTCAATTACTACTATAATAATGCATTCAGCTATAATTAATTCCTAATGACTGTAAGTCTTACGGTTTGGTATGACACCAAGTAAGTCTTGTTAATATGACCTGTAATTAAAATTTTCATAGGAACCTATAATTTTTCATTCTGAGATAAAAAAATTACTGGATCAATTTGTACGTTAAACTGATTTCTTATAAGGAAGTCTTTAGGTGCCCATATGATAAATCATTTCAGGCTAAATGTATATTCTAAAAATATATCTGTATCAAACAAGCATACTTTGTAGTGTTTCTGTTACTTTAAAGAACTGGTTTGTGAAAGCTTTCACAAACCTTTACGATCTACCATGGGAAATTTCCATAGGAAAATGACAATCTGACTGTTAGAAACAAAGCAAAACAAATATTCCAAGGGATAGAGTCTACTTTTCTGTAGCAGTAGAAAGCAGATATTCCAATCATCAACAAAGCTAGAAAACAGAAATACATTTTAATACAATGCAAAGAGTTGCACAAATTATGTTAGTATGCCCTTCTAACTGTATACTGACATCAACCTTTACTTTATTTAGAGATTAAGCTCACAGAGAGCAAAGAATGGGTCTATGAATTGCACATAGCACAGCCCCACACACACAGGCCAAACACTAAATATTTTACAACTCATGAAATCTGGTGACCTTTACCTTACTTTCCAAGATGTTGAGCTTGAGAAGGGCTTCTTTTTACCTACAGAAGGTGGTAGTGATAGCTAATACATAACCCTTCATTTATTTATGTTTTAAGAACTGATTCCCTATTTCCTAACAATATCTAAAGCATCTGTTTCCAATTCTGGCTCCACAGCAGAACTATCTGAAGAGTTTGTTAAAAAAAAAAAAAAAAAAAATCCCCAGCTCCATCCCAGATTGACTGGATTAAGCAGCCTATTAGGAGGTGGGCTCCGTAAATCTACATTTTTAATAAGTCCCCCATATGATTCTCATACTACTGCTTGCCATCTGCCTGTAAACCAACTTTTAAGAGCCACCAATCTTATAAAGAGCAGGCTAACATGTACAAATTCAGAGATTTAAATAAAAATATGTCCATTAACAGACAGAAATAATATTGGGATATAAAATAATAAACAATATGCCTCATTAGAGAATATAAACTAAAGTAGTATTAAATATCCTGAACAACATAAAATTTAACTACCTGGGAGCCTGTGTGGAGAGGAAAGAGTCAGGAAAGTAGATACATTATCCCCTCCACTCCCCCCCAAACATGGTTCTCTGTACATGCCAGGTCATACAAGAAATATAAGACAGTACTTATTATATTCAAAGATCTTATAAAGGAGGACAAAAGTCAAGTAAAACAACAATGAACCCTCACAGACAGGTTTTATGATGGAGATGCAATGGGAATACAGAACTGAAAAGCATCAAAATCAATGGAAAGGGGTTTGTTTGTTTGTTTGTTTGGGGGGAAGGGGTAAGCAAAAAGAGTACATTTGAAAAAAATACCCTCTATTTTTCATTTCACATATATTTTTATTTATGTATTTTCATAACATATTCATAAGGTTCAAAAAAATAAACGCTTAATAGGTAAGCCATTCTCCTGCTTCTGACCTTGAACCAGTTTCCCCTCCTTATAGATAACCAAACTACTAATTTTGGCTGAATCCTTAGAGAAGTTTTATGCATTTATAAGCAAACAGAATGAAAAGATTTTAAATAAACACAAATTATGTATATTTCTATTTGGTTTTGACACTTAACAATGCATCCTAGTGCTCTTTCTATATATGTTTATGTAGTGTTTAATTGCTACAGAGTATTCAAGTGAAAGGATGTATCATAATTTATTTTACCATTCTCCTACTATTACAAACAAGGCTGCTAGCACATACTTTACTTCCTATGTGAGTGAGAATAACTGTTAAAAAAAATTCTGGAGGTAGAACTGTTAAGCCAAAGAATAACTGTTACTCTGACAGAATTTGCTCAACTGTCATTTACTTTTCTACCAGTAATGTAAGAGTCCTTTTCTCCAACCATGCCAATACGGGATGCCAAACATCTTAATCTTTGTTACTATGAGAGATGAAAAAATGATAGTTCATTATAGCTTTATGTGCACTTATTATGAAGGAAGTTGAACATTTTATTTTTCAAAGCCTTGAACTGAGTCAAAGGATTGAAAGAAATGTGCCTCCAACTTGAAGAGATGGTGATCATTCACAGGTATCTAGACCTTCATAGGTATCCAGACAGAAGCAAGAGTAGGCATTAAGACATCATGAAAAGGGGTAGGTAGGTTGGAGGGTGGGGCAAAAATGGAGACAAGTATACTTGAACAACGACAAAAAAAAAGACCTTATAAAAAAAAAAAAAAAAAAAAAAGAAAGAAAGAAAAGATACCATGACAGAATTTCAAGTATATAAGTATATATAGATAGACCAATGCGTGCCTAAGGAGCAATGACAGCAGCTTAGTTTAAAAGAGGAGCCAGTGGTCAGATGACAAATGGTCTTATGTGCTAAACTGAGAAGAGTAACATATATACTGGCCCCCATTGAAAATCTTAATACAGAATTTTTAAGAGCCTGGATAATCTAATTACAAAGACCACCCTGCGAGCAGTCTAGAATCTATTTTATAGTGTAATCCAGTACTCATATGTGTTTATAGAAAAAAGTTTTCGCCCTGGCTGGTGTAGCTCAGTGGATTGAGCACCGGCTACGAACCAAAGGGTGGCTGGTTCGATTCCCAGTCAGGGCACATGCCTGGGTTGCAGGCCCGGTCCCCAGTTGGGGCCACATGAGAGGCAACCACACATTGATGTTTTTCTCCCTGTCTTTCTCTCTCCCTTCCCTTCTGTCTAAAAATAAATTAAAAAAAAAAAAAAAAGTTTTAACAGATCATATTTGCCTTTACCATATGCAATACTCTGATATTTCCAATTTTTTCTTAAAAAATGCTGTTGGCAACTCAACAAGTTCAAGTTTGAAAAGTTTTGGATTAGAGAGAAACAGATGGGTGACAAGAAAACTAATTAGAAGTTAATTGTATTACTCTAAGAGAAGGCTTAAGTTACTGGAGTAGGGATTAAAAAAAGCAGGAAATTTGGGAATTGTTGATATACTTAAACTGCTTCATTGTTTTTACTGAGGAAAGGGAATAAGAAGAATATGACATTACAAACCCAAAAGGAACAAAAGCAACATAAAGGATACAGTAGATTTTTGCTAGGACCAGTCTTACTTCCTTTCACATACACATAACAAAAGTTATGCTCTGAATTTTTTTTTTTTCACATAGTTGCCAACACCTTTGCATTGTGTAAGTTAAAAAAAATTACTGTGACATAAAGAAGCTTTGTTTCAAGGAAATTTATAACATATAGTCCAAGTTGCTTACAGCTTGATATTTATTTTTACGCTAATATAATAGCATTTGAGTGCTGGTGTTCACGTAGTAAAAAGATATTGTATTTTAGCTAAATTATATTTAAATAAATATTCAATATAAACCAAGATCTCAGAAATCTGAGAATTAAGTTCTCAAAATACATAAACAGAAATATGTTAATATATTACATTGTTCTTAGTCTCAGAAACCGGAGTTCACCAATCTGGGAACCTCAAAATGACTCTGTGATAATTTATTAGCCCAGATGGTAACATATAATGGTTGTCTAACATTTATTAACTTATTGGAAAATGGCAACTGAAGAAAACAACAGTAAAATAATAAAAATTTGAGTGAAAGAAAGAGCTTTAGAAACAAATCAATAATAAACATTCAAGGTAGTTTTTCTTTCTGTAAATGAACATTAAATATAATTTTATAAGCTGTTTTGAAATGTTTGCAGGTATCTTAAGAAAAGGAACACCAAAATAAAGGAAACAAACCAAAGTAGGAAAACAATTGTGAAAAACACTACTTACTTTAAAACTTCTGTATAGCCTTTAGCAGCTGCCACATGAAGAGCTGTACCTCCAGACTTTGCGTGCCGGACATCATTTATATGACCGCTATTTAGCCATTGTCTTGCATCTCTTAGCATTATCCGCTCTTCTTCCTTTCGAGCTGCTTCTATATCGACTCCTAATAAAATTAAAATTGTTTTTATTTTTCTTTACAGAAAATGTTCTTTCAATGTTGGAAAATAAAATTATCTAAAACATTTCAAGTTTAAATGAAAAAAGTTATATTAAATTTTGAAAAATGGGCTGCTTATAACTGGTTAAATGAAAAATGAGAATATCGTGGATATTTTATTATCCTATCTATACTGATGATTTAATTTTTACCTCACCATATTATTTTGGCTCTTTTTTAAAAAACCTTTTCTGATTATTCTTTTTGTTCTTAAAAATGTGAATGTTTCCCAAGGTATATTATCTCTTGATAAAAATGTTTTTAAAGAATCAATCATATGTAATTAAGTCTCAAATTTCTATCTACAGCTTTGACCAGCTCTCTGAACTCTAATGTATTAGGTACAAATGTACATTGAAACTTCAACTTGGAGGTGCTGTCTTCATCTAAAATTTACCAAACTTTAAAACAGATTACTTTTCTACCAAACTCTCTTTCCTTTTCCAACATAACTATGTTGTCCATACCATTAGTATTAGTTTTAAAATTTAATAAGTTATATAGATGTTCATTAATTTAAAGAATTTATTAAGCACTGTGCTAGTAAGAGAGGAGAAAATTTAAAAAGGAACACAATACTCTAGTTCTTATCTTCAAAGAGATCAACATTCTGAAAAAAAAATATATAAAAGATAATCCTGAAATTCATGAATGATCTCATGTTGTCTTATGGCTTCATTGGCTGGCTATTTAATAAGCGGTACACACCACAAGGCATTTACAGTCTTACTAGAGAAGAATATGAACTTATTATTAAAGGCAAAGATACTGATTTTTTATCTTAAAAAAAAAATATCTGTACTGTGGGGATGAGAACCCGATACAAAGTAAACGGGATCAGTAAGTAAATGTTTACTAACTAATGAATAAATGAGTTAAAAAATAATCATACACACACAACACACTCATATTTCAGTTAAGATCGCTTATAAACCATATCCATGTACCTAACTATCTGTTCAGGACTTTTTTATCAGTCCATCCATCTAATATGTACTGAATGCCTACTATATGTCAGGGACTTTATAAAGTGCTTTATAAGTTCACTTTATAAAGTGAACTTATGTTGCAGATGTACATCTGTGAAGAAAAATAAAGCAGGGTAAAAGGACAGAATAATTAGAAAGAGGCGTTATTTCATATGATTTGATAAAGAACAGTCTCTCTGATAAGATGACATTTACAGCAAGAAATAAAGTAACAGTCATACTTTATTATAGGAGGACATTCTAGGCAGAGGGAAGTAGTAGTAGGTTCTGAGGTAGAAGCCTGCTTGAAAAGATCTTTTGATTAGAAAAAACAGGGTATTTACAATGAACAGGGTGACACAATCTGACTTAAGAGGATCACCAACTAAAAAGTTAAGAACAGAAATTGAAGTATTAATTTGAAAGCTAAGGCAGTAATTCAGGGAAGAGATGATGGTTACAAAAACCAGGGTGGCCCTGGCTGGTGTAGCTCAGTGGATTGAGCGTGGGCTGGGAACCAAAGGGTCCCAGTTCAATTCCCAGTCAGGGCACATGCCTGGGTTGTGGGCCAGGTCCCCAGTGAGGGCCATGTGAGAGGCAACCATACATTGCTGTTTCTCTCCCTCTCCTTCTCCCTCCCTTCCCCTCTCTCTAAAAATAAATAAAATCTTTAAAAAAACAAAAAACAAAAAAAACCCCAGGGTGGCAGCAGTGAAGTCATTAAAGAGGTTAGATTCTGTGTTCTCCAAGGAACACCAATGGAACTTGCTGGTGGTTTGGATGTAGGAGAAAAACAGAAGGATGAATCAGAGGTTTTTAGTCTGGGTAACTGAAGAAGTTTTTCATATGAAAAATGTAAAGTCTGAGATGCCTTAATTGATATCTAATTGAACATATCAAGTAGTCAATTGGATATCTGAAGTATGGAGAACAGAAAAGAGGTCAAGACTGGCAAATAATTTTAACATAATAAAATAATATGCCATGGGTACAACTCAATGCTAAAACCTTAACTCAATTTTCCCCAGCCAAACTTCTTGCTGCTTGTCTTGTATTTACTGTACTAGGTACCAATACTTACCCAACAACATGGAAGAAATCCTTAATCCATCCTTTTAATTACTAGAATTTGAGTAGACCATCTTTCTTGATGGCACCTATTACCATTCTTACTTAGTATCTTATGCCTCACACTTTCCTTACTACTACTGGCTTTGAACTCATTCAGTGTCAGTCTCCCTTCCAATTCATCGCACACACCAATGTCATGCTAGTTTTTCTGTATCAAAATATAATTTCCCTGGCTGGGTGACTCAGTTGGTTGAAGTATTGTTCTGTATACCCAAACAGGGCAGGTTCAATCCCCAGTTGGGGCTTGTGGTGGAGGCAACCAATCGATGTTTCTCTCCCTGCACCCTCCCCCTTCTCTCCCTCTAAGAATCAATAAATGTACCCTTTGGTGAGGATTTTTAAAAAATTACAAAATATATAATTGTCTGATTCTTCTACATAAGTTGCTCACTTCCTGTAAGAGAAAGGTCAAGCTCTTTAGTGTAGCACACAAAGCCTCTCATAGTTTGGTCTAAATGCTTTTTCGGTCTTTAGTCTTTCTCCTCTATCATCACCCATTGTTCTAAGCACCTAGATCTCTGCCTAGGTTCCCAAGTGCACCATGCTTGTGTGCTGTTGTACAAGCTTTATCCCCTACCTAAATTTGTATCCTTGACTGATTAACAAACTACCATTTATTAAGAAGGATAAACTGCTGAATTGAAACTCAACTTTTAAAAAGTAGACTATCATTAAAAAATTTTTTTAAATCTCAAGATTATGCAAGCACAGGTAAGTCATCTTGAAACTAAAGACTGTAATATCTCATTACTGCATTTCAAAGAAATGTGCAATAGTTTTCCCAAACAGACTTTCTAAAAACAATCAATGATACACACTATGTATGTATAATGAATAAAACCTATTTTTTTAAATACTTAATTCGTTGTTTTTTCTTTTTAAAGATTTTATTTATTTATTTTTAGACAGAAGGGAAGAGAGGGAGAAAGAGAGGGAGAGAAACATCAATGTGTGGCTGCCCCTCACATGGCCCCCACTGGGGACCTGGCCTGCAACCCAGGCATGTGCCCTGACTGGGAATCGAACTGGCGACCCTTTGGTTTGCAGCCCACGCTCAATCCACTGAGCTACACCAGCCAAGGCATGAATAACACCTATTATAATCTTTATTTTAAAACTATCACCACTTTGGCCCTGGCTGGGTAGCTCAGTTAGTTAGAGTGTTATGCCAATATGCCAAGGTTGCAGGTTTGATTCCCAAGGTTGCACATACAAGAATCAACCAATGAATGTAAAAATAAGTTGAACAACAAATCAATGTTTCTCTCTTTCTCTAAAATCAATAAATTTAAAAAAGTATCACCATTTCCATAATAAAGCACTTTTGTATATTAAACATTTCCTACCAGATAAATGATGCATCCTATTTAAGATTCCTTCTAAAGTTATTCAGAAAAAAAATTATAAAGCTGTATTATAATACATGAAGAATAACCTTTTTCACTAATTGATTTTTCTCAGACTGATTTTGTTTACTTATGCTTTCTTCTTTTATAATGTCTTTTTAAAACATGAATGTATTTATTATCTGTATCCCTTTTTCGCCTTTACCATCTTAAACATTCCGAGTTTCACTGTTTTTTACTATTCTAAATGTCCTCTGAACTTGAAATTAAAAAAAAACCCTACTTCTATTATGTATGTACATACATATATACATATTTATTTTTAGAGAGAGTGGAAGAGAGGGAGAAAGAGGGGGAAAGAAACATCAATCAACTGCCTTGTGTATGTGCCCTGACCAGGGACTGAACCCACAACCTAGGCATGTGCCCTGACTAGGAATCAAACTGGCAACCTTTTGCTTTGCGGAATGATGCCCAACTACATGAGCCACACAGGTCAGGGCAAAAATACCTACTTCTTACTTCTAGATTTATCTAATTTCACGGTGTGTTTATCTAATTACAAAACAATTACTCTTTTTTTGCTTCCAAAACATGCTATTCTATGAATTATATAAAAACAAAACAACTTAATGTTAAAATTAAAGTATATATATAGAGAGAGAGCAGGATGACAGTTGGTCGGGGGAAGAGGTTAGAGATGGAGGGATTGAGCAAAAAGGAAAAAGGACTCACAGATATGGCCAACAGTGTGCTAACTGCCAGGGGGAGGTGGGTATAAGGGGACTAAATGATAATGAAAAAAATATAGTAACAAAAAGTAAAGGGAAATTTCTTATTCTTAAGAAAATCTAGTTAGAAAAGAAAAACTCTTCTCTTATTCTTAAAATTAAAGTTTACTGATTAGAGTTGTAGACCCTGCTTAGTTCATTAAAAATTAAAAAAAGAACCCTTCGTTGTACTATAATTACAATACTTGTTTTGTAATCCCAGTGCTTTAACTAGTTAGTGACCTTGAGAAAGCCACAAATTCTCGAATGTAAGTATAGTGGGTCAAGAACAGATACCAAAACTAGACAATCCCTGATCTGCCACTTATACTTGTTTTATTATCTTGGGCAAGATACTTCATCTATGCTAATATTCAGTTTCTTTATTTGTAAGACAGGCGTAATGAAAGTACCTAACCCACTGGGTTGTTGTGAGGATTAAATTATTTGATGCATATGAAGTGCTTATCTCAGGACTGCAAGGTGTTAACTGCCATTATCAGACCTAAAAGTCTATGAGTCTGCCTCTCTTTACTTGCTTTACGGTCTAACAGAAAGTAAATCTTATAATTCATTTAACTGGTCTTTAATCCACCTACTATAATCGCAAGGTTAAACAATGAAAACAATATATAATAAAACTAAATGGGAAATAATAAAATGATTAGACTATTTAACATCTGCCACTACTACTGAAAAACAATATTAGGTTGAAATATAGCCAAATTTCTTAGGCAAGAAAAAATAAAATTAAATTGAAATTTGGTCCAGTGAGAGATAAAAATTGATTTGTATCCCAAGTGAAATAAAGAAAATTACACTGCAATGTAAACCAGAAATATGTTTGGCTAGTGTTCAATCATTACTACTTTCAAAGGATTTTTAAACATTAACTTGTTATTGATCAAATACATTAGAATAAGAAATAAGAGCCAAAAGAATGATTAAATAATTTAAAAATATTAAGTAACTTTCATACCAGGATAAACCATGAGAAATCTTATCACTACCAAGGAGAGATATATATATGGGGTGCTCCTTTTAAATTAAAATCTGACTTCCGGCCAAGATGGAGGTATAGGTGGACACACTGTGCCCACTGCTCACAACCAAAGAGGAAAAACAAGAAGTTAAAAAGCAAAACAAACATCCAGAACGAACCGAGTGGAAGTCCAACAGCCAAGAAGTTAGAGAGGACTGTTCATCCAGACTGGTAAACAGGGTGGAGCTGGGTGGAGAGTGAACACAGCGAGAGGGCCGTTTGCCTGGAGAGACTCATGGCTGGCGCGCCAGGCCAAAGTGCGGCCCGAGCACTCAGCGAAGCCCACAGCCGGTGCACCCGGAGAAGCCCGCGGGAACCAGCGGGGCCAAGACTGGTGGACCAGGCAGTCCGTCTTTCGCGCACAGATAGACCAGGAGGAAGAGCTGGCAAGCAGAGCAGACAGCGTGGCCCACCATTGCAGGGTAAAAAAAAAGCCTCAGACCACCTGTTGAAAGCACCTGAGGGGGGTTGAGGCAGCGGCTGGACCGGCTCCCAGCCTCACAGGAGAGCTTAGTGGGATGGGGGGTGAATGGGAGCTGGCAGTAAACATAGCAAGCACCATTGCTCCCTCCCAGGCCCTGCCCCCAAAGGAGGCATCACAGCACTGCCAGGTCGGTTGCTCTGCACTGGCGAACACCTAAGGAAGGCTCCGCCCCTTAAAGTAACAGGCACACCAAGGGGGAAAAAATGGCCCAAATGAAAAAACGGAACAGAGCTCCAGAAAAATTACAACTAAGGGACAAGGAGATAGCCAATCTATCAGATGCACAGTTCAAAACACTGGTAATCAGGATGCTCACAAAATTGGAAGAAAGGTGGATGAAAATAAATGAACAAATGAAGGATACATTAAAGATAATGAGGGGAAATGTGCAGGGAACCAATAGGGAAGAGAAGGAAACTGGGACTCAAATCAACGGTGTGGACCAGAAGGAAGAAGCAAGAAATCAAAAAAAAAGAGGAGAGGCTTAGGAACCTCCGAGACATCTGTAAATGGCCCAACATCCGGATCATAGGGATGCCAGAAGGAGAAGAGGAAGACTAAGAACTTGAACATTTATTTGAGTAAATAATGAAGGAGAATTTCCCCAATCTGGCAAAGGAAATAGACTTCCAGGAAGTCCTCAAAGACGTGGGATCCAAAGAGGAACACAGCAAGGCACATCATAATTACATTATGCAAGATTAAAAATAAGGAGAGAATCTTACAAGCAGCAAGAGAAAAGGAGTTACCTACAAAGGAGTTCCCATAAGACTGTCAGCTGATTTCTCAAAAGAGACCTTACAGGCAAGAAGGGGCTGGAGAGAAGTATTCCAAGTCATGAAAGGCAAGGACCTACATCCAAGAATACTTTATCCAGCAAAGTTTTCATTTAGAATGGAAAGGCAGATAAAGTGCTTCTCAGATAAGATCAAGTTCAAGGAGTTCATCATCATACAGCCTTTATTATATGAATTGTTAAAGGGATTTATATAAGGTATGGAGGGATATCAACAGGGGAGTGGGAGGGGGAGAGAGGAGGAAAAAGCACAGAGAAAAAGTAGCATAAACAGTAGGTAGAAAACAGACAGGGGGAGGTTAAGAATAGTATAGGAAGTGTAGAAGACAAGGAACTTATGTGTATGACCCACAGACAAAAACTAAAGGGCAGAGAATGGGGGGAGATGTGGGGAGGAGGGGAAGAAAGGGGGGGAAATGGGACAAATGTAATAGCATAATCAATTTTAAAAAATTATTAAAATCTATTAGGAATGCCCTTATCTCTTCATTTCTTTGGTATATCATTATGCTATATAAACATATTTCCATTATATAAAAAGTGAACATCATTAAGTTTTCTAGGACAAATCCTTAATAAATGCAGTCTGGCCTTGGCCTGGTGGCTTAGCTGGTTGGAGTGTCGTTCCAGATACGGAAAGACTGTGGCTTGATCCTGGGTTAGGGCACATACCTAGGTGTGGGTTCGACCCCTTATGAGGGGGCACATATGGGTGTCAGCCAATCAATGTTTCTCATATTGATGTTTCTCCCCCAGCTACTTCCTATTTCTCAAAAATCAAAATAAACATATTGAGTGAGGATTTAACAAATAATAATAAAATGCAGTCTGGTACAGTGATGAAGAGTGTAGGCTCAAGATATTTATCACACTGTTTGGGACTAAACTACAGTACCACTTCTCACCCGTATGACCTTGGGCAAATCGTTAAGCCTCAATTTCTCATCTGTAAAATGGGGATAATAATAGTATTAACCTCTTAAATTGCTGTGAGGATGAAATGAAATAATGCATATAAAGCCCTTTGTTCAATGCCTGGCATATAACCAGCATTTAGTAAGAGTTAGCTACTACTTTTAGTATTAGCTCTTCACTTTTCAGTTCCAGGATAATCTCATCTAACTTTTCCCACAAACTCTCTCTCATTATTATTCTCCCAGATTTACATTTTCCATCCTGGTAGCTCCTCAGTTTCAACAGTATATCAGACAGTGTTGTCTAGAAATGCTTTAGCCACCACGAACTCAATATATCCCCCCCAAAACTCATGTACTTCCCAAATCTTTTCTAACCTTGCCCCACATTTTCCAGTATAAATTCATCCAGTCATCACTTCTTAAACTGGGAACTTCAGGAAGCAAATTTTTTCCTTCATCTCCATAGTCAATTCTTCACCAAACTGTTTTAATTTTACCTTAATATTTCCTCAAGACAGCCCTACTTTCCTATCATAAATGTAATAGTTTTGGCCCTTATCATTTTTCACCTGGACTAATATTTAAGAGCCTTCTTCAAAGAAGGCATAACACCATGAAGCCCCCATTTTAAAACATCCTCCAAAATGCTACCAGCTTTATTACTAAAAACCAAATCCAATTTAGCTGGATTAATTTCATGCTGGGATCTCTGTTGCCTACAAAATACATGTCCTTCATCACCTGGCTCCAGCCCAACCTTTTAAGGCCTCACCTCACTCCTACTAACTCCATCCTGACTTTCTATTTCCATTACAATTGTAATGAATTCTCCACATATCCTATGCCTCCAATTCCTTTTCTTAGCACATGTTAATAGCCTTGCCTGACATGCCTCTTCTGTCCAGTGCCTCCCTTCCTGCCAAGTAAACTCCTCAAATGTCATCACTTTGAAACCTTTCCTATTGTAGTTAATCATAGCCTTTTCTGTTCTCCCACGACATTCTCTTCCTATCTATATTTTATCACATAACACACTGTACTGTGAGGCTCTGTTAATTTATTTCTCACTGTGAAATTCTTAAGAACAAAGATTGGCTTCTTCTTTTTTTTCTTTTCCCTTTAATATCCAGCACTCAGAACATTTGTGGGCACATTAATCAATACTGAATGATCATTACAGTTAAAATCAGCACTGCTAATAGTTTCCTTTACATAAAAGGAAACCAAAGGCAAGAAGTTTTCAGTACATCTCCATGCTTCTCTTAGTTAGTAGTAGACAGTATAAAAAGATTTACTTTAACCACTGTTTTATAGGAAATTGTTAGCTATCTATCCAGGCACTCATCAGGGCAAGATGATAGATAAGGTACTCTTCTTTCTAGCTTATGACGCCTTATTCAGGGGTGTCCAGCCTGCAGCCTGTGCACCACATGAGGCCCAGGATGGCTGTGAACGCAGCCCAACACAAAATCACAAATATACTTAAAACATTATGAGATTTTTTTTTTGGTGTGTTATGTGTAGCAATTTAATTTAATGTATGGCCCAAGGCAATTCTTCTGGTGTGGCCCAGAGACACCAAAAGGTTGGATATCCTTGCTTGTATATTCTAGTTTCCTCAAGTCTTGAAGATCCCATTACTCCAAAGTGCCTGCATGGAACATAGCTGTTAAAAGCTCTTCTGTGTACTTATGTAAGTTTCAGTTTAAGACAACTTTTCTAATGTGTGTCCTGTTTCTCCTGGGCTCCAGGTATCTCTACCCACTTGTTATAAGGCCTCAATTCTATTTAGGCATTTAAATATTTTCTCAGTTTTAGTGCCTAAGATTTTTCAACAACTCAGCACTCATTATGAATTCTCCTAATCCCAAGGAAGTCTCTTTTCAAGGGACTAGCTCAGCTTCTATTCCTTTGCTTCTATCTCCTGATAAATCACACTTCAGCAGGAATAAACCTTCTTAAACTAATATTCATACCTTTCCTCTATCCTCAGCAAAACATATTTCTCTTCTGATAATACCCATTTAATTGCTGCCACAATGAAATATAGTAGAAATCACACACAGTAATTTTATTTATATATATTTAAAATATTAACTGTAGTAAAATACACTAAAGATAAAATCTGCCACCATAATAACTATTTTAAAGTAAATAGTTCAGTAGTGTTAAGCACATTTACATTGCTGTGTAAACCAATCTCCAAAACTCTTTTCATCTTATAAAACTGAAATGCTATACCCATTAAATAAGCCCCCATTTCCAGCTCGTGACAGTCATCATTTTACTTTTTCTATGGATTTGACTACTTGAGGTATACCTCATGTAAGTGAAATCATACATTTTTGTCTTTTTGTGAGCAACTTATTTCACTTCATATAATGCCCTTCAGGTTCATCCATGCTACAGCATGTATCCGAATTTCCTTAATAATGAATAGTATCCTATTGTATTTATATAACAAATTTCATTTATCCATGTATCTACTAATGAACATTTGATTTACCTTCTGATTAATGTGAATAATGCCTTTATAAATATTGGTATACAAATAAATTCTTTGGATATATACCCAAAGAGGAATTGCTGGATTATATGTATGAGGTCTGTCCAGAAGGTATCCAGCCATGTAATATGAAAAATAGAGGCATTTACTGAAGAGGATACAAGACACAAAAACACTGCACATAGGACAATGATACCTCAGTCCCCTTCAAAGTAGGCAACTGGGGACCTCACATAGTTCTCCCAAGCTCCGTCAGCTGCCCTGTTGTATTTTCCTGTATCTCATAGACAGTTTTAAATCTCTTCCCTTTCAAAGGTGATTTTAGTTTTGGGAAAAGCCAGAAGTTGCAGGGCACCAACTCTAGGCTGTACGGGGACTGAATCACCTGGGTAATTTGATGGTTTGCTAAAAAACTGCATGAGATGGGAGGCATGAGCGGGCACGTTGTTGTGATGAAGCTGCCAATCACCAGTTGCCCATAGCTGTGGCCTTCTAAACCATCCAAATAGCTTCCATGGAGGAGTGTTCAAGTTTAATGCAAAAATCTGATACAGATTCGTTGCTCTACTTGCTTAGTCATCTTGAATGCGATGGCCACACAGTACACATGCTCACTCAATGGTGTCTACTGCCCCCACCGACTAGTACAGTGAAGTTGTCATCGTTCACATATGTGCATTCCAGTCCACTCTCCTTGGCTGCCAGGTTTCATCAATGTCAACTCAAACTGTTCTCGTGATATTAACAATGGCTGGACTTTTTCTGGACAGACCTTGGATGTACATTATGTGTATATATATTTTATATATAAAGTAACTGCTCTGTCAAGACATCATTTAAAGTACACAATTCAACGGTTTCTATTCAGTAAATTCAGAGTTATGCTATGATTAATATAGTTTCAGAACACCCATGACTCCTAAAAGAAACTCTACCCATAAGAACTCGCTTCTCATCTATAAAATGACAACTCCCAAGTTTATATCTCAAGCCTGGTACCTCTCTTTATTCACATATTCAACTGCTTGAATATCTAATAGGTTAAAAAAACTTAACATGTCTTAAAATGATCCCCTGAATTTCCCCTACAAAATCTAATTTTCATACAGTAATTATCTCTCAAATTGAAACTTCACCCATTTAGTTGCTCAAGCCAAAAATCTTAGAATCTCTCCTGCTCTGTTTTTTCTTACACACCTTACATTTAATCACTCAATAATCCTCTTGGCCAAACCTTCAAAATATATCTAAAATCCAACCTCTCTCATTAGTTGTTTAACACTACACCCTACTTCTGCCATTGTCACTCTCCTACTTCTAATCCTTACTTTCCCACAATCTAGTCTCAACACAACAGCCACAGAGATCCTTCCTAAAGTCAGTCAGCTGATGTCATTTCTCTACCTCAAACCCTTGGGTCCCTATTCCACTTGAAAGTCAAAGTCCTTCCAATGACCCATAAGGCCTATACAATGTGGTCCACCGCTACTCCTGTGACCTCACTGCCTTCCAGCCCGTTCCTTGTTCTGCCTATTCCAGTCACACTAGTCTACCTGTTCCTTCTCTGAATACACAAGGAAGCCGCCATCTTTGCACTCATGGTTCCCTCTGTCTGGAATGTTCTTTCCCCATATCCACATGATTCATTCCCTCACCTCATTCAGATATTAGCTTAAACACCATCTTATTAGTGAGAATTTCTTTTTTAAAATTAAATTTACTGGAGTGATACCAGTTAATAAAATTATACAGGTTTCAGGGGTACACTTCTATAATACATCATTAGTATAGTGTACTGTGTGTTCACCACCCCAAGTCAAGTCTTGTCCCATTATCATTTATCCCCCCATTATGGTGATTACCAGAGGGAATCTGGTAATCATCATAGTGTTGCCTGTTTCTATGAGTTTTGTTTGTCTTGCTTAATCCCTTCACCTTTTTCACCCAGCTCCCTAACCCCTGACAGCTGTCAATCTGTTCTTTGTATCTATGAGTAGGTTCTATTTTGTTAATTTATTTTGTTAATTAGGTTCTTCAGTAAGAACTTCTTGACTGCTTAATTTAAATTTATAATGTATTAAATTCAAATTATGTGTCTTACTCTTTTCGCCTGTTTTATTTCTCTCAAAAGCTCTTACTAATACATGATTTTTTTATCACTCAAATTATAATTGTCTTTCAATGTCCATAGTTATTTTACTGAAAAAGTATGACATTCTTTCTAAAACAGTTGTAAACATTTTTTTCCATTTAGGTTGCTTTTACGTTACCTTGCCGATTAACTTCATTTTGAAGTAGCTCTTCCATTGCCTCCTCCTCAGCAATATCTAAAGGAGTGTCTCCTTCGCTGTTGACAGCTCCTACATGTGCTCCCTGGCCAATCAAAAACCTGTTAAATCAAAAGGAATACAGTTAAGCAATGATGATATCATTGGATTAAGGCTACATGTATAGCCAATGAGAAAAACTATGTAAGAGCAGCAATAAAAACCTAGGATAGAATATATATTACTTAAGTTTAGGATAGAATATATATTACGTAAGTTTTAAAAAACTACCATAAAGCATGTTCTTTTAAGAAAACATTTATATTTCGTAATTTTTATATAATGTTGCCTTGCTAACAGAAAAATGCTGATTTTCTATAATAATTAGAAAGTCTTTCATAGGATCATGTCAGACCATTTCCACTAAGATTTTTCATTATCTTCATACTGACTAGTTCCCTTATTGATCTCCATGTTCCCAGTCTCATGCCATAAGCAATAATTCTCACTTGGGGGTCCGTAGACAGAATTCAGAAGACCATTCCACTGATGCTAATGTCTTAAAATATTATTTACGCTCACCACTATTTTGAAATTAAAGTAGTTACCAGATCAACCATTAGGCCTTTTTATTTAATATGTTGCTAAAAAAGCACACATAAAACTATACCACAACAGTGTTTTCCTAATATTTTGATAAATGAAGTCCAATATAATTAGTTTTTCTCGTACTTTGTGTTTTGTGCACCCAAAACCAGAATCCTGAGTGAGTCTGCACAGGCCGCACTGAACCTGCGAAAGGGATTCTGACACAAACGGTTACCAACCACTTCCATGTGCCAACTACTCAAGTCCTGGGAGCATCTATTTAACAGGACCCTTGTCAATTCCCAACTAAACATCTTTTGAATGGTTGTAGCAGAGTAGGAGAAAACATACATGGCCCTCAATAACCTGGTTTTGTATTCTTTTTCAGCCTCATTCCTCTTCTTTCCTGTATCATGCTTTAAGCTCCAACAATATGGAACCGATTGTAGGTCCAGATTAAACCATGCTCTTTTGGCATTTCTGATTTCTCTTTCCTATATGTAAAGAATGGGCTGTTTTTCTCTAGGTTCCTAAACAACTTAACTCTTATTTGTATTTTTTCACAGATTATATAATATTCTCATCGTAAAAACAGTAAAAAAAAAGCTCACAGAGTTAAAAAGAAAAAGGAAAGACCTCCTTGAAATCTCTTCTTCTGCTGCCTTGGTCTTTCCCAGAGATAAACACTAGCAACAGTATAGCAAGTATCTTTCCAGTAGCTCTGCTATAAATTTATGTGTGTATATAAACATATATACATAGTCACTTTTGAGTTTCTTTTTGTTAAAAAAAAAATAGTGGGATTATTTTAAATGCACTGGAATGCAATACTTCCCTTCTAATAGCTGAAAATATTCCACAGAATGGCTGAATAATACTATTATTTAATGACACTCTCCTAATGGACATGTTCTGAAATAAACACTTGACATTATCAATCTTTAAAAATTTCTTCAACATGATGGGGATGAAATATCTTATCACTGTTTTAACTTACTTCGTATTACACATGAGGTTGAAAATATTTCAATATGTTTACTGGTATTTGTATGTTCTCTTTTTGTAACTTCTTATTTACATCTTTGCCTGTATTTTGATTCAATGTTTGTGTCCCCTAAGTTCATGTTGAAATCCCAACCTTCAGTGTGATAGTATTAGGAGGTGGGACTTTGGGGAGGTAATTAGGTTTAGAAGAAGTCATGAAGGTGGAGCACCCATAATGGGATTATCGATCTTCTGGAAGAGGAAGAGACTAGAGCTGATTACTTCTCCTCTAGAGGACAGAGATGATAGGTATCTGCAAGACAGGAAGGGGGCCCTCAACAGATACAGAACTGGCCAGCAACCTTGGACCCCTTAGTCTCCAGAACCGTGAGAAACAATGTCTGTTTTTTAAGCCACCCAGTATATGGTATTTTGTTACAGCAGCCAACGCTGACTAAAAGAGGTATCTAGAATATGTCTAGCACTATGTTACATGGCAGGAATACAATGGTAAGCAAAAACAAATATGGACCCACCCCTCAAAGAACTTACAGTCTAGTAAAAAAGTTAGATAAATCACCCAAATAAGAGCAAAATTATAATAAGTCTTATGACTGAGAATTTTGTTGTATTTAGCAATGAACAGAATAATCCGATTTGGTGAAATCAGGAAAGGACTCTCTGAAGAATATGTAGGTACTGAGAGTGTGTTCCATGAAGAGAAACAGAAGGCACCAAACTCTTGCAGCAGAAGTATGTATGGCTAAGACAGGGGCCAGGTTAATCTCCCTGAGAGTAACTGAAATAACTGATAGTCCTTACACTGGGTTGGCCAAAAAGTTCATCTGGTGTTTTCCATAAGCTGAACTGTGTTTACTTCATTCAAAACAATTTTATTAGATTGTTTTGTGACAGCTGTCATATCAACATGCACTTTAAAAAAACCTATCAAAATTGATGAGTTTTTGGGTAGCCATTTTAATATTGAAAATGGAAGAAAATACATATTTTTGGCATATTATGTTTCATTATTTCAAGAAAGGTTAAAAATGCAACTGAAATGCAAAAAAAGATTTGTGCAGTGTATGGAAAAGATGCTGTGACCGATGGAACGTGTCAAAAGTGGTTTGTGAAGTTTCGTGCTGGAGATTTCTTGCTGTACAATGCTCCACGGTCAGGTAGACCAGTTGAAGTTGAGAGCGATCAAATGGAGACATTGAGAACAACCAACATCCTACCATGCGGGAGATCGTTGACATACTTAAGATATCCAAATCAATAAAGTTATTGGTGAAAATGAAAAATGTGTCTTTCATTTTATAGGGAAAGCTAAATGAACTTTTTGGCCAGCCCAATACATTTCTATCCCTAATACACACATACACACACACCTCAAAGTCAGTAAGTGTTTATTTTTGTAGGATGCTTACACAATCAGGAATGTGCTTGAAAAAGATCATCTGGTGCAGTAAGAAAAATACTAATAAATTAGGATGGAGAAAAAAATGAGAGTAGGCAGACCAATTAAGTAGCTATAGCAGTAGTATAGGACAATTGTGTTGGAAGCTTGAATTTAATGGAGAAAATGAATGAATTCCAGAGATACCTAGGAGATACTGTGAGATCAGCTGGATATGAGAAGTGAGGGTAAAAAAAAAAAAGGTGTATAAGATAAATTAAAGTTCTTGATTTACATGATGTGGTAGATGGATAATGGTACTAATCAATGATATACAAAAAAATTTGTTATTCTCTGCATCTAATAGATGTGTTGCAAATATTTTTTTCATGTTGTCACTGCATTAAAAAACTTTTCTTATAAGTATTTTGTATTTTACTAAACCTTAAAGGTTTTATGAAGTCAGATTAGTCAATCTTATGCTTTAAGAAGGCCTTTACCATCTAGCTATGGGTATCTATGTAGAGATGTAACTTTTACAGACATACTCACATACACAGAAAGACAAAGAAAATGAAAGAATATGCACTATAAAGTTAATAGAGATCATCGGTAGCAGGTAGGATCAGGAGGGATTTGTGTTAGTAACGTGTTTTTTGTGAGAAGAAATTTTTTGTTATCCAAGTTTTTTGCAGCAAGTTTCTTTTGTATATGCATATTAGACCACAAAATAGCGACCATATCATTTTGTAGCCTATTATTTTTAAACTTAATGATATGTTGTAAACATTTCTCCCTGTACAAAGTAATGTTTTATTTTTTATGATTTTCATGGTCCTTTCACAAACATAAGTCATAATTAATTGAGGTAACTTTTTCTGTTTTACACTTTTGAAAAATATAATATAAAATTAAACAAGAATATTTATATACTACAAATAAATGAATGAATCTAAAGCAAAAAAGATAAGTGCAGTAAAAAACTGTACTGTGCTCTAAAAGAATATGAAAGTATTCTGCTAGGCAAAACCTCGGTAAGTACTAGATATTGACACATAAAACCACTTCTATTTTACTTAGGTACAGTATTAGAAATCATTCACAGGATATAAAGACTGAGAATAAAAAGAATACCTCAATGTAGCTGCAGTGCTTGCAGAAGACGGAGCTATATGAGAAGCAGAGTCTCAAGGAAATACCAGGTCAAAGCTAACTACAGACAACCCAAAACTTATAAAAACAGGAAGGATGTTAAAAGAAAATAATAAGAGTAAAGTTCCAAAACTACTGGCAGGAAGCAGGGCCTGGAGAAATCCCTTAGCTAAAAGTTTAGGGGTATATATATATATATATATGCATGCATACAATTCAAAAACCTCTCCTGTACTCGAGAACTACTGTTTACAAATGTAAATATATAAAAATAGATATATTAAAATAAATAAAATCCCACTGTATTCTTATCTACCACAAATAATCTCAAAAAGTTATTCAAATGTTGGCTGGATGAAAAAAAAAAACATAAACATTTAAGTTCTGCAGATTTTGGGTTAGACTCTCATCTTTGCCTGAACTGCTGTATGACATTCATTAACTTAAAACATCTGAAGCCTCATTTAAAGGCGACTTATCAGGCTGTGTGACGTTTAAATGAGTTATCTCATGTAATGTCTAAGGTAATGTGAAACAAAATATATGTTATCTAGAATAACAGAAATTCATTTTGAGGGACCTTGGAGGTACTGAAAACAGATGGCTGGATTTCCTTCACAACAAACATGCTGGGGTATGATAAGCAGCTGAAGTGACTGCTAATTAGGAAAAATACACTATATCTATTTTAAGATTTCTGGAGAAAAACCCCCCAAAGATTTCTCAAAGGAGTTCCAGAATGAATGTCAGTTCATTGGGCTGTATCTCAGCTGGTTCAAGGTAACTTTTTTGATGCTTCAAGGTAAATGGTTAATGATTTATTCAAGTAATGCAAAGAAGGACAGAATTAGAATATGCCACTCAGCAAATGATGCCATTCTCTATGAATTGTGTAAGTGAAAAATGGTAAACTACCAGGTTCAATGAGATTTATAATAATCTAGCAACTTTGAGTCAAAAAAATAATTTTGGATAAATTAATAGATTTCAAAATGCAGACATGATCCAAATGGATTTTTACAAAATTATTTGAAAATCTAATGAAAGGTATAAAGTATTCAATGACTTGGTAAGCAAGTCATTGAGTACAATTTGGATATAGCATTATTAAATAAGCAGGCAGGTTTCCATCTGCATTAGAACTACTCAGTGACCAGAGGCTTGGGGGATGGGTGAAAAGGGGAAGGGATCAGTAAGTACAAACTGGTGGGTACATAACAGTCACGGGGATGCAAAGTGCAGCACAAGGAACACAGTCAGTAATATTGTAGTAACTATGTGTGGTGCCAATGGGTATTAGACTTATCAGGGGGCTTACTTTGTAAGTTATGTAAATGTTATGTAAGTTCTATAACTACTGTTCTGTATACCTGGAACTAATATTGACTGTCAACTGTAATTAAAAAAAAAAAAAAAAAGAATTACTCAGCATTAATTCAATTTGCAAGACAAATTTTGACAGTCTTTGTTAATTATGTTGGATTCTGAGTTTTGTCAAAAATCAAACTACAGATGAAATTGTTTGAGAAAGAGAAAGAGTTCATTTTAAAATTTTGACCTTTTAATCAAAAATTTGTTTTTAAATCAGAAGCTGAGAACACAGTGATCAAAAAGACAGGGACAGCCCTGGCTGGCGTTGCACAGTGGACTGAGTGCCGGCCTGCGAACCAAAGGGTCGCCGATTGATTCCCAGTCAGGGCACATGCCTGGGTTGTGGCCACATGAGAGGCAACCACACATTGACGTTTCTCTCCTCTTTCTCCCTCCCTTCCCCTCTGTCTAAACATAAATAAAAAAATCTTAAAAAAAGTATAAAAAAAAGACAAGGAGAAAGTAATTTCATCAGGAAGAACTGAATATATTTAGTGTCCAAATGTAATAAATACTGAGTTTCTTATGCGCTATAAGAAATTAATATCAAGAAGTCATTTTATATAATATATGAATGTTTCATGTATTCAATACGTGAATTTTTAAAACTCAGAAAGTATGGCCCTATAAAAGGAAATTCTGTTATATAGATGAACCTTAAGACCATTATGCTAAGCAAAAAGAAGCAGCCACAAAAGGTCAAATACTTTGATTCCACTTCTATGAAGTATCTAAAGTTGTCAAAATAATAAAAACAGAAAATACAAAGGTAGTTATCAAGGATTAAGGGGAGAAGAGAGGAAGATTAGTGTTTAGTGGGTAGAGTTTCAGTACGACAAGATGAAAAATTCTAGAGATCTGTTGTACAATGAATAAAGAACACTAATGAACTATACCCTTAAATGGTTAAGATGGAAAGTTAACATTATGTGTTTTTAATCATGATAAAAACATTTTCAAAATATCAGAAAGTCTGCAGAATACCATTAAAATAGTTGTTTTTTTGACAATCCAAGTGAATTACTCAGAATCATCCAATGAGAAAGAAATGAAAACTAAGCAACCTAAACTTCTGAAAGTGGGTAAGGAGAACATTACTATTTTCTTTTGGAATTCTCCAAGAAACAAAAATTATAAGTATAAATAATCTTATGCATCTTTGGTAGAATGCACTTTGCTATTTTATTTTTGAAGTTCTATACCACAATGAAAAATAGCAGAAAATAGCTGTAATAGTAAGAATCCAAACAAAAGCTGACCTCAAAAGTTTTCTTAGAAATATCTTTTCTTTCAGCACTTGACAAATGTTATGCTACTTCCTTCTGGCCTCCACAGTTTCTGACGAGCAATCTGTCATTCAATCCATCCCCGGTTCCACAGTAGGTTCTTTCTCACTGCCGTCAAGGTTTTAAATTTGTCTTTAGTTTTTCAGAGGTTTGCATGTAGCATGTCTTGGTGGGGACTACTGTTGTTTATCCTATTTAGAATTTGCTAAGCTTTTTGCATCTGTAGGTTTATATATTTTGCTCACTTTGGGTAAATTTTTGGCCATCTTTTATCACTTCTTTAAATACTTTTCTAGGCATGCCTGCTTTCTCCTTTTCTTCTCGGACTCCAATAGTAGAAATATTAGCTCTTCATTACCGTCCCACAAACCCCTGATGCTCTGTTCATTTTATTTCAGTCTATTTTCTCTGTTGCAATGATTTGGTAATTTCTGTCCTATTTCTCAGGTCACTAATTCTTTCTTCTATCCCCTCCATTCTCTTGTTGAGGCTAACCACTGAATTTTTATTTATTTTGGTTACTGATTCCTGAAGTTTTAAAATTTCCATTTGGTTCTTCCTAGTATCTTCCACTTCTCTGTAGACTATTTTTTTTTGTTGTTGTTGTTGAGACTTATTTTTTCATTTGATTTAGGTATGTTTGTAATTGCCTGTTGAAGCTTTCTGATGGTATCTGCTGTATAGTCTTTGTCAGGTAATTTTAAGAATATTGCTGTCACAGCAATGCTAGTCTCTACTGATTATCTTCTATTTAATTTGAAAGTTCCTTGGTATAACAACTGATTTTCAGTTGAAATCTGAACACTTTGGGTGTGTTACGACTTTAGATCTTGCTTAAATCTTCTATGTCAGCTGGCTTTGTCTGGTCCTGATCTAACGGAGAAAGGTGGGGATATAAGTCCAGGTTCCCCACTCAGCCTACAGTGATACCAGAGACAGGGCAGCCCCTGTTATTTCCGGCTCCCTGCCAAACCTACAGTGCCACCTCCTGTGAGAAGGGTTATCAGTGTCCCACCACTATTCACCATGTAGCCTCCACTATGCCATCAAGGGAGGGAGGCAGGACTCTCTACTGCTTGGTGGTAGTGGTGAAAAGTAATCACTGTACACTAGGTCTCCTTAGACATCACCCCAGGAGGGGGAGGAATAAGAGCTCTTCCTTATTGCCAGGTTGAGGTGGAAGTCCAGGCTTTTCACATAGTTAACCATCTGATGGGGATAAAAGTCTTGTCTGGCTTTGTATCTAGCCTAATCTGACATCACTACAGTGTGGGCATTGGGGTATGGTATTAAACCTGGTAAGGGTGGAAGTCTATACTCCCTACTTGGCCCTTGCTGGTCAATGTGTGGGTGGGACTAAGTTTTTTCCCATGGTGCAGGGCTGGAGTAGAGTGGTTATTATTATTTTTAAGTTTTCTGCCTTGCAAGGTGCTCCTCTCCTACTATTTGCATAAAGAGATAAGGCATTTGTTGGGACCTTTTTTGATCTGCATCCATTGATGCTTTGGGTTAACACCTTCTCTGGCTCCAGGTATGATATATGAGGCCAAAAAAAAAAGATAGAAACAAAAAGCAAAAGCCAGAAAACTCACCCGTGTCGTTCTTTGGATCTTGAGATTCCCTAGCGGCTCTGCTTTCTTCCCTCCACCTTTTAGATTTACCTTACGTTTACAGATAACGTTTAGGGCTTTTAGTTGTACTTAGCAAGAAGAATAGGGAAAGCATATCTATTCTATTTGCCTACAGCAGAAATTCTCTCTACCACTTTTTAATTGTCAAGAAATTGCTTAATCCTTTCCTTTTTCACCCAACCTTCCTACCCCTTCTCCTCTGACAGCTATGAGTCTGTTTCTATTTTGTTTATTAGTTTATTTTGCTCATTAGATTCCACATATAAATGAAATCATACAGTATTTGTCTCTCTCCGACTTATTTCATTTAGCATAATACTCTCCAGGATTAAGCAAAAAAGAAAAAAGAAAAAAAGAAACAATAGCAGCAGCAACAAAAAACTTATAGACAGACAACAGTATGGTCATCACCAGAGGAAAATGGGGGTGGGAAGAGGCAGGAAAGGGTACAGGGGGGATAAATGGTGACGGAAAGAGACATGACATGGGGTGGTGAACACAATACAACATACAGAGGATGTATTACAGAACTGTACCTTTAAACCTTTATAATTTTATTAACCAATGTAACCCCAATAAATTTAATAAAAAATTGCAAATTTTGTAATATTACCAATTTTTAACCTTTTTAAACAATTTCAATTTACCAAAACCCACGAGTGGAAGCATTATTTTTGTATATAAATCATATTATTAGTACAATTGTTAGTAGGCCTGACACTGGACAAATTTAAATTTCTGACATCATGATTCCACAATTATGCTACAGATACAATGAATTATGCCAAAAGAAAAGGCCAGATTAATACTTGCGGGAGAAATTAGTCTATTTGTAAAACTTAACTCTACTTCTAGTTGTCTAGGCACCTGAGTTATCATTTGTAAATAAATTCAAAACGTGGGGAAGTATTTTAATTCCTCTCTTCTCTTGGCAAAGCCACCTTTAAATATAAAAAATCCTAAAGGTTCTGTCTTCAGCATTTCCAATTTCTCAATTATTCCCCAGAACAGTGATTCTATACTTTTTCAATCATCCACTATCTCCTGGTAACACACATTTGTTTATTAAAATCAATTACTTTATTACTTTAGTACTGCAGCTCCCAATTCCCAGAGGCAAAAATCCTACTTATTGTGTAATAATTCTAAGATGTACATTTCCCTTACATTTTAATATCACTGAAGTCTTCTACAGTCAGTAAGGTCTTACTTAAAATGGGGATACTGGTCAGGTAGCAGACGAGATGTAATTCTCAGTACCTGTCCTCATGTGACCCTGGGTCACAGCTAGTCATATATTTTTTTCATTTTGACTCACGTGCATTGTTAGTACCTTATTTGTTAAGCTTAACTGTTGTTCAAAATGTTTTCTTGGATGTTGTCTGAAATTTTTTTGTTGATACTTTCTAGTAGTATCAAGAAAGCAGCAATATCAAAACTTGTACAATGGTCCAGGTAGGTTGGTTGGAGTGTCATCCTGTGCACCAACAAGGCTGTGGGTTCAATCCCTGGTCAGGGTACATACCTACGTAGCAGGTTTGATTCCCTGTTGAGAATTGATTGATGTTTCTCTCTCTCCCTCCCCACTCTCTAAAATCAATAAAAATCTCCTAGGGAGAGGATTAAAAAACAAAAAACAACAACAACAAAAAAACTTGCACAATGCATATCAGTGGCTTAGAAGAAAATCCCAAGGGTAACAGCAGAATATTCTTAAGCAATGTGATATTAGTGATACTAAATTGCCCAGAGAATAACATGTTAAAAAAAAACAACCAAATCTCTAGGTGATTAAAAAGTTAAAAGAACAACACTATCATAGTTTGATTTTTCTAACCCTTGAGCTGGTAATAAAATATTGGCACTGTGTTATATAACGACGGCATCTTAGATTTGAAGAAATCCAGTACATGCATTATAAACATATCCAAAACATTCCTGGTTGCCTATTGCACCGTTACCACTGGCATATCAAATTAGGTCTACCTAAATCCATATTCCATTGCACTGTCTCCTCTGCTTCCCTCTATCTTGCTCCATAGATCCCTTAATAAGTTTAAAGGCATCATATTCCCAACTACAAAGGCTAGAAAGAAGGGCAGAATAGTGTAGTGGCTGTAGTACAGACATGAAAAGTTAGACTGTGTAGGTTCAAATCCTAGCTCTGCCATTTACTGTGTGATTTCTCTCTCTGACTCAGTTTCCTCATCTACAAAACAAGAATTATAATATAGGATAACCATCACTCATCCAAACTCATCACTCATCCAAAAATATAAAATCTTTTAGAAAGATAACATTATAGATTATTTAACAACTCCACTGAGTCTGAGGCAGCACTCTATAACCAAACACATTAATACCGTATTTTGCCGTGTATAATGTACACCCATGTTTTTGTGCACATTATACATGGATTATTCCCATGGTATGTAACCATTATACCCATGTATTGTATGCATTCTTACTTTCTTCTCTCAAAAATGTGGGCAAAAAGTTATGAATTATACATGGCAAAATATGGTATTATTGCAAAAAATAAATTTACAGTAAGTGGGATAAACAAAGACTTCCCAGTCTCATCTGCTACTCTCTCCTTATTCCACTAATGCTGTTCTGCCCAAAAAAACTTCAGGTCCAAAGAAACCTTTTTATCTAATACAATCAGAAAAAGTATTTGCTTGGTTAAGCAGAATAGTTGATCAAAATAGGAAATCATAAAACAGAATACATATATGAAAATAAATAAACATAAATAAGACATTTATTTCAACATAAAAGACACTGGAGGATATCTCAAGTGACTTAAATCCATGCTGCTACCTTTCTGCATAAACCATACCCGTAACACATTGTCTAGGACTTCAGAGAGTCTTTAAAGTGAAAGAAAAATTAGAAGTAAATAGAAAAGCAATCTAGGTAATTTTCCTTTCAGTCTTTCAGTTGTCGCACCCATATCTAATAAACGGCTATTTTATGTTTAGGGCCTTGCCTTTATTGAGTCTTTCCAAAGTGTTTAATATAGCTACAGTAACAGTTTTCTTTTTTTGTACCATTTTATCAGGTTGGGGCAATCTGATTAAATTATACAATCACTAGTAAGTTCGACAGGCATTCATAGGCTAAAACACACACATTAACTTCTGGTAGTCTTATAATTCCGTTGGGGGAAATGAAAGTGAGTTCAGTAGAAGTAGCTTATTAGCTTCAGTGTTCAGTCTTAATGACTTTATGGGAATCAGTCAGTATGTTTTAACAAAGAAATGACAAATGTTAGTCAATATGACTGGAGCCAGCTAAGAGCTTTACCTATATTATTTCTCATTCATGAATAACATTACTCAAGCAGTTCTCAACACCCAGAGGCAAAAATTCTATTCATTGTTTAATACTATTGTTTTCTTTAGAAACTTTCTCTGATTAGCCTAAATAGAAATAATTCTTCCTCAGTGTTCTTTGTTCACTCATCTCTTGGTCCTTCTTTGTTATCTAGTGTTAGTTAACTGACTTCACACGTATCTGTGAACTTGAGGACTAGAGATTATGTTGCATGCAGTCACTTTTAATCTCACAATGCCTGACACTACCGTAGGAGACAGCTGTGTTAAAATGGAAAGAACATAAAAATTGAGTCTTAAGAATGAGGACCCAGTTCTGACTATGAAATGGAAATAATAGTGAATATTCCCACAAAGTTGTTTAAAAAAATGGAGTAAGAATGTATATGAGAATATCATGTTTATAGTTTTGGATACATATACCTAATTGTCACTATGGCAAGACATAAGGATCTCTCAAATAAAATTTTACTATTTTCATGGGAGCTTTGACTTAGTTTTACTTTCTGAGACTTTCAATCAAAATACATGGTCTGTTTTATACTAACAAAGTATCCTTCTTGACACATATCCTTTAAAAAGTATCCTTTTGCTAAATAACAGCAAAATTCATGGATCTGCCAACTCTTCTTGGGGCTCAATGCCTACATATCGAAGTATAATTATGACAAATGACTACTTTTCTCCTCTGCTCTTCTCATCTAGTTAGTCCTGAGGCAAAAATTACAATAATCCAGGTAAACGAAAGCTTGTTTTGCACTAAAAGTAGTGCAAAATTTGCATTATGCAAAATTCTTCAAAAACTGCATTATTAAGAATAAATAATTTAGCTAACATTTCCTGAATACTAAGTATGTGCCACACATTCTGCCAAGTATCTCATACATATTATCTCATTTAATCTTCAAAATAATCTTGTAAGTAGGGACAAGTATTAACATTTTATTTTATAGACAAGGAAGCAGAGGTTCAGAGAAGCTGGTAGTTTGTTCAAAGTTAACAGTAATTATTTGGCAGAGTTAAAATTTAAATAGAGTTGCCTGATTCCTGAGGTTGAAATCAGTATTATAATGTTTCTCACTGGTGTGGTAAAGTTTATCTAGTCCTTAAACTGGTAAGAATTTTTGATTCTTTTACCAAAAATACCAATAGTATTTAATTCCAGACAGAACAATCAGCAGGTTCAGACTATGAAGCAAGATGTCTAGTTTGTTTACAGGCTAAGTAAGGGGACCAGACCAGAGTGACTAAATGAAGAGAGCCTGGACAAGAGTGACGGAAATGAAGTCAGAAAGATGAAAAAGGCCCATACAACAGCCTTGTAGGTCACCAGAACTCTGGCTTCCAACCTGAAGGCATTATGAATCTATAGGAGAACTCTGAGTAAAAATATGTTATCCCACTTAAAACACTTTAAAAAGATCATTCTGGCTGCTATATGGAAAATACATGGGGAGAAGAGGATGGTTATGGTTGAAAAACAACAATTATTCCAGTGAAAAACACAGTGTCCAGGATCAGGGAGAAATGAAAGAGGTGATGAAAAATAGTTATATACTGGATATATTTCAAATTACAAGTCACAAAAAATCTTGAGGATACTGTTGGATGTTTATGGAATAAAGGTTAAAATGAAGAAAAGCAAAGCTATAAATAAGCCACCACAAATATTTAAAAGTTTTCATATCCTTAAATAGCTGGTTCTTTAATGATGAAGTGACAAAGCTAATAAAACTTTTCCCCAAGCTATAAATAAAACCATGAAAATGTCACTGAATGTAATCCTACCAGCACTTTATAATGATATGAAATCCTCAACAGTAGTGTCTTTAAAACTACTTCAAACAAGAAAATTAAATATACTAATTAATCAATATTCCATTCTACATACTATGAAGCTATATAACATTAGCCTAATACAGGGCTAATTTTCTCCACTATTGGAAAAGTTTAAGGCTAGCACTAAAGATTAAAGCATTCCTTAAACATCTGTAGTAGAGGCCTAAAAAGGAAATGTGGTGATGAAATTAAAATACAAAAAGATTATATCAGAGTAACAGTCACGTCAATAACCAAAACATTAATAAAACAAGTCATTTAAGTTTTATTGTTCAAATACAAAATATTTTTCATATAAACATAAAAATTCCTATGATTTACAAGAATAAAAAAAAAAATCTTCCAAGGCTAAAACAGCAGTCATTCCAATAAATAACACGCACTGTTCAATCAAGAGGGACAGGCTGAATAAACTACACAATGGAGTACTAAACCTAGAAAGAACGATGAGAAATATCTCTATCTTCCACTACACAGTATTCTCCATAATAAACTGAAAAGTGAAAAGAGCAAAGTGATAAATATGTGTATAATGTTCTACTATTTATCCACAAAGGAGGAGCAATAGTTATTTTAAATAATATATTAAAAACACACTGGAATAAAATATAAAATTTAAAAACTACAGGATATGGGAGGAAATAGGTGGAAGAACAGGTATTGGCCATCAGAACCTGGTATTTTATATAAATTATAAAATAAATTAAATTTTAAGAAAGCAAACTCTAAAAAAATAAATAAAATTAAACAATGAATCTAATGGTATATCTAATTGGTGGCATAACCACACAAAAAGAACTATATTTCAAGTGACTTCAACACATAATAATTTGATGGTATATTTCAAGTGGGATACCTTATGGACAAAGAAATGTACCTCTTTCTCCCCTGCCCAACACCCAACCAACCAACCAACCAACCAAACTTCAAACTGTTTTAGTAATCATATCGTTGCTGTTGGTGGTGGTGCTATTATTGTTATAAGCAGCGTAATGTATGTGTAATATATGATGAAACAAATAGTAATTGTTATTTTTTTTTTTAAAGATTTTATTCATTTATTTTAGAGAGGAGAAGGGAGGGAGACAGAGAGAGAGAGAAACAGCAATGTACGGTTGCCTCCCACATGGCCCTCACCGGGGACCTGGCCCGCAACCCAGGCATGTGCCCTGACTGGGAATCGAACCGGGACCCTCTGGTTCCCAGCCCGCGCTCAATCCACTGAGCTACACCAGCCAGGGCGTAATTGTTATTTTAATCTTAATGTTCCTGACAATGAAGTGAGGGAAAAAGGAAATATCGATCCAAGAGAGAAAAACTGAAGAAAAACATCTTGATACTGAATCTGAATTGGAAAAAATCAGCAGTTACAATGAGCACTTCTAGCACCTATTATCAGGAAGGGGCTCCGTGGTAAAAGCGTAAATCTAGACCAGGGCAGGAAATGTAAAAGATGTCTGGAACATCTTGTATTACTAAGTACAAGGAAGCTGTTAAAATTCACTTTATTTGGTAATGTTCCAAGGACACAGAAGCCATATGAAGAGAATTTTAATGATCAAAGATGGTACAATATACTAATCAATAAGGATAATATAACTTCAGTGGATTTAAAGACATCAAGTGTGTGTAAATACAGGAAACTCCTGAAGTTAGTTAGACCTCAAAAGAACAATCAGTCCTTTTTGAAGCAACTAGTGAACCAGTTCATTATTTTAAAAATCATTATATGGAGGGAAATAATAATATATTCTGTTACTCCTATAAAATTTGTACCCAGGGGTAACCAAACAGCAGATATGAGAAAGTTTCTTTTACAAAATATTGCAGCTAATAAATAAAAAAACAGCAAAATTAAAATGCTGCCATTGTTCTTCCATCAGAAGACTTGATTGTCAATGTCCTGCATAAAATAATTACATCAATAATCTAGTTATCATTTATAGTTAGAGAGCTATAACTAACTTTTAAATTGGAACAATAAATCGAATAAATGGTTTCTTGGGCTCCACAATTATTTGCCTTTCTTAGTTATGCTCGGAAGTCATACTATTCAACTTTACTTCAATTCCATAATCAATGACATCAACTCTATAATTTTTAGGGAAGACTACCTTGATGTGACAGTAAGAATTTTATACTGCCTATATTAGTTCGCTAGTGCTACCAAAACAAAACAGCATAGATTAAATGTTTAAACAATTATTTTATCATAGTTCTAGAAACGAGAAGTCCAATAAAGTATTAGCAAGTTTGATTTCTTCTGAGACAGCTCCCCTTGGCTTGCAGGTGGCTGTCTTCTCGCAGTGTCCTAGGATGGTCTTTTATTGCTGTGTGCACATCCCTGGTGACTCCTTAGGTGTCTATATTTCTTCTTATAAGGATATTAGTAAGAATGGATTAGGGCTCACCCTAGAGGTCTTATTTTAACTTACTTGTGTCTTTATTTATTTATTTTTTTAAGATTTTATTTATTTATTTTCAGAGAGAGAGAGAAACAGCAATGTATGGTTGCCTCTCACATGGCCCTCATTGGGGACCTGGCCCGCAACCCAGGCATGTGCCCTAACTGGGAATTGAACTGGGACCCTCCGGTTCCCAGCCCGCGCTCAATCCACTGAGCCACACCAGCCGGGGCAACTTACTTGTGTCTTTAAAAGCTCCATTTCTACAGTCACCTTCCAAGGTTCTGGGGGTTAATGTTTAACATCTAAATTTTATAGGGACACAATTCAGTCCTTAACACTGTCAATTCAGCACACCAAAGGAAGAGAATAATGTTAATGTATACATTTCAATATCAACCCATCAATATTTAGTAAAACAATGCATATGCTGAACACTATCATGATACTCCCTAAGTCACTTCATTTATACTTCTTCTAATCCACTTTGGGGAAGGGTCTAGTCAAGGAACATGTATGAATGACCCATGGATATGGACAACAGGGTGGGGATGGACTGTGGGAGCAAGGAAGAGCAACAGGATAAAAATGGAAACTGTAATAGAACAACAATAAAATAAATTTAAAAAAAAGCAATCTCTATTTTTAGTTTTCCCTAAGACTTCTATCTTATTCAAAGGAGGGAAGAGATTGAGGGTAACTACCTTGGTGAAAAGGTGAGATAATTGAGCCAGAATATGAAGAACTATCATTCATCTCTATTCACTTGGCTTCTGCTAGGCTACAGAGCAGATATGAAACTATTAAATGTCTAGAAACTAAACTATAATACCATATGCTTTGTTCTACAATCTCCAGTGGAGGTCAAAAATTTAGAACTCACTGTATCCTAATTAGCCTCAAATTCCCAAAGTAAACTACCTGTTTCATTGTTTATTTCAGCTTTCATTTCAACAGGGATAATTAACACTATTCTGGGCATTACACAACAACTGAAAGGTTAAAGACGATGATGAATCAGTCGGGAATATCAGAAAGGTTTCTGGAAGAAGTGACCCTTACACAAACTACAGCTGAAGAGCTTGGTAAGAGTTCCTACAGCTTGGTAGGAACTGATCAAGTAAAGAAATGAGGCAAATGAACCACTATGCGCAAAGACACAATGATGTGAACCAGCAGGGAATGTTCAGGAACTAAAAGTAGCCCAGTACTGACACAGTGAAAAATGTGGAAAGCAATATGAGAAATAAGAGCTAGGAAGATGCCAGATTATTTCCAAATAATTTTCTTATTTCATAAATAATAGGCTAAGTAGCTTGGCCAACAGCACAAAGCTAGTGAATGCAGAACCAAGATTTGCAACAAATTTAACGCCAAATACTTTACTTAGCAGAGTGACCCAACTTTCCTAGGTTATTCCTGGTTTATAATGGTTATCTCTATAGGATTATTAACAGGACGTTTTACCCTACAGATGTTCTGATTTGGAGGATATTTGCATCCTATCTCTTAAGTCACCATGCTATATTTTTCTATGCCCAAGAAAACTATGGTTTCATTAACTTCTCACACTCATTAGTGAAATTAATTGTTGAAAGAGATATTGCTGATAAAAATAATCATGCATGTGTAAAAGTTTGGGGGTATCATCACCTTAAAAAATAACATCTATTGTCTGCTTTCTCATATGCGCCTGACTGGGTACTGAACTGGCAATCTAGGCATGTGCCCTGACCACGAATTGAACCCACTACCTTTTGGTTTATAGCAGGAAGCTACAACCAACAGAACCACACCAGCCAGGGCTCACTCATTTACCTTTAATGACAATTTCTATAAAATCTCAGGTCTCTATAATGGTATTTGGATAAAAGTAAACAGAGAACTGGCTTACTCTGCAATATCGAGATATCCACAGGAAGCAGCTGCATGTAGTGGTATCCAGCCTTCATTATCAGGTTGATTAATATTTGCTCCATTTTCTACCAGAAACTTCACCATATCGACATTGTCATCAATGCAAGCCTAAAAACACAAAAGATTAAAAAGATTTGAATCAACACTCCCAATAATATACCAATAGAATACAATTCCTATTTTGCAGCTTTTATAACATAAATATTTTCTGTAAATTAGTCTGCTGCTATTTTGACTGTACTGCCATCAAACAGGCCAATGTATTAAGAATTGAAATTGCAGGAGTCCTTGCTTAGATACACATACAACAGTAGTGTATGTGACTGGACTATGCCAACAGCATGAGGAAAACAAGTACATTTCATTAAAATGAAAATAATCAAAACCTTAAAATTAAGCACCAAAAATATCCTCTATGGCAATGGTTCCCACAATGTGGTCTGCTGACGGGGAGAGAGATCCTTTCAGGAAGCAGACATAGTCAAAACTCTTTTCAAAGTAATACTAAGATGGTACTTCCCCTTTTTACTGTGCTGACTGACACGTGCACTTGAGGTACAAAGGCACAAATGATAAAACTGCTTGTACCTTGGCACAAATTAAGGCTGTGGCACATGCACACACAGACACACAAAATCCACAAACAAAAAAAACCCCTCTAGCAGTCACTGTCTTCACTATGCACTCAACTTTTTTCAAAAGCTATTTTTACTTATGAATGTCCTTTAGAAAGCAGTAAAAATCATGAATTTTATTAAAATTTCACCTTTAAATACACATCTTCTTAATATCCTGTGAAACAAGATAGAATTATGCATGAAACACTTATGATTATTACCCTGACTAAAAGCAACTGTGCGGCTACGTTGCAAGCTGAACCTGCCACTTTTTCCATGCAATATAATTTTTACTTAAATGATAAACTACAGTTAGTCTAACTTGGATTTTTGGCAGAATTTTTTTTCTTTTTTTAACCTTCACCTGAGGAGATATTTATTGAATTTAGACAGAGAGGAAGGGAAAAGGAAGGGGCTGAGGAGAGAGAGAAAGAAAGAGAGAAACATCGTTCGGATAAGCACCCTGATCAGGGACTGGACCCGCAGCATAGATATGTGCCCCAACCGGGACTGAACCTGCAACTTTGGTGTACAGAACAACACTCCAACCAACTGAGCCACAGGCCAAGCAGCAATTTTCTTGGAAATGAAAAAAGTAAGCCTGTCATTTCAAGAAAAACAACTAACAGTATTTGTTGCCAATGATAAATTCAAGCTTTTAAAAGGAGCAAAAGAATTATTTTTATTTAAAAATTGTTAATTATGTAACATGGGTAAAGTACTGCTATTTTGAAATGAATTAATAAATACTTAAGACCCCCAGTTTTAACATCTAGTATTGTAAAAATTAATACATACCATATACAGAAACAAAAGTTCTTTTTAATAATTTTTAAAAGTGTAAAGGGGTCCTGAGGTGAAAAAGTTTGAGAACCTCAATCTATAGTAAATAAGGGAACTTTTATCAATGCTTACTTTGTGTCAAGTGTGTAACTGTTCCTTTTTCTATTTTACTGATTTATATGCATTACCTCACAAAAAACCCTCATAAAAGCAAGAATTTTGCTGCATCCCCACAGCACCATATATAATTCTTGGCGCATAGCAGAGGCTCAATAAATGAGTGAATGAACAAGAACATGAAGACTCAAAGAGATTAAGCAGTTTGAATAAGCCACACAGGGAAATTACAGAGCTGAGATGCTGACATACATGTTCAGATTCCAAAAAACAAGCTCTTTCCATACTCTGCTTTCCACAGATGTTCATCAATATATTTCTCACTTATTTGTAGTCTCTGCGACAGGCTACCATACATTGCAGGCACGTGTTTGTTGAATAAATAAAACCAATTTTCCTTTACCACAGAAGCAATTAGTATTTTCTTAGCTGGTGTCAAGGAAAGCACTAAGGACAAAGTATTTTATATCTAAAATCAAAAAGCACTGACTGAGAATCAACCTCTGTCTCTAGGCTTTAGTTCTGACTCTGTCACAAATTCTGTGGCTGTGGACAAGTAATTTTTGGGCTTTGGTGTCTTTATCTTTCAACAGGAGGGAAGAACTTAAAATTCCCTAATAAATTTAACACTATATATCCATGATTTTTCCTCTTGAAACAAGTTATAAGCAACATTTAAGTATACAGTGCTTAAGAAAAGAACGGCATTTTTCAAGGAACAGCTGTTAAAAATGAGTAGGAGAGATTTGAGAACCATAGCTATCTAATAACGAAAGAAGAAATCAAAGCAGTATTCTGATTTTTATCAATTTAAGAATATAAAAATCTATTCAATAAACGTATCTACTACAAAAATGATTACTGGTTTTTTAAAAATGGAGAATGTCAAGCAAACAAGAAATAACTTTTTATAAAGGGACATGAGAAAATGTTTACAATGTATGTTCACAAGTTTTTAAAAGAGGATATAAAACAAGTTGCCTAATGAGTCCAATTTTACTAAAAATATGTACACAAATCAACTAGAAGAATATATACTAAAGGTTAATAGGGATTATCATTGGTTGTGAGACTGAGTAATTTTTATTTTCTTTACATTTTCTAGAATACGAAGAAACAACCAAATTTCTACTGAAAGTATAAAATTTATTTAACCCCTTCAGAAAAGCATTCGACAGCATCTACTTAAAGTTAATATAATTGATAAATAAATAGTATGGGGTGTACGTGTGTGCATGTGCAGGGGGCAGGGGAAATTCTATTCATATCTAATAGAATCCTACATGTCAAGGGAAAAAAAGAACATTAAACATAAAGAACAAACTACTGCTACCTACCTTCAACAACATGGATGACCCTCACAGACATAGAGATGAATGGAAAAGGGCAGAGACAAAGGATACATACTGTAGGTTCCTGGTCAAAGCTAATCCCTGGTGGTAAAGATCAGAATCATAGTTAAATTTATGGGGAAATGACTGGAGGGGCATGTGGAAGCTTTCTGGAAGACTGGAAATGTTTTCTACCTGTCTGATTTTTAACTTAGACATCTATATTTAAAAATGTATGGGATTGTACACTTAAAGCTTTGTGTTTTATGTAAATT